>VXCM01001546.1:214850-316469 GCA_014773175.1 Lucifuga dentata | reverse complement strand
GGCTTTAAGTGGCCCAAAAAGAAACTTCCCTGCCAGTTGTGTGTGATAGCAACGTGAAGCTCGCAGCCTCGGAGCATCGTGGGGCAGAAGAGTAGATTTAATTCTGTCGTGGAATCACCGCGTCTCCACTAAGAACTTTTAAGGACAAAGGCTTTTCATTCCGTGCGTAAAATGGAAATCTGGAAGCGGTGGCTTTGCTTATTGTTGGAGAACCTGGAGAATGCGCCAAAGTGGAAAGCTCCCTGGAAGTGAAAGAGCGTTTGCTTATTAATGACTCAGTGACCGAATCCCTGCAGGTATGAACGGTACAGCCACGGCCACGTTCCCGCCGCCCACCATCCCTGCCATCATGTTCATCTTCGGGGTGGTGGGAAACGTCATCGCTATCGTGGTTCTCCGGATATCAAGAAAGGAGCAAAAGGAGACGACTTTCTACACGCTGGTGTGCGGCCTGGCCGTCACAGACCTGCTGGGCACCCTGCTGGTCAGCCCCGTCACCATCGCCACCTACATGAAGGGCTCCTGGCCCGGAGGAGAGCCACTGTGCCAGTACTCCGGTTTCATCCTCCTCTTCTTCTTCTTGGTCCAGCTCAGCATTGTGTTCGCCATGTCAGTTGAGAGATATCTGGCAATAAACCACGCGTATTTCTACAACGAATACGTCAACCAGAAACTCGCAGCGCTTACTCTTGTAGCCGTTTACATTTGCAGCGTGGGCTTTTGCGCGCTGCCCAGCGTGGGGCTCGGGCATGTGAAGCTGCAGCACTCCGGGACTTGGTGTTTTATTGACTGGCAGAACGAAAACACCACAGTCGTTATGTTTAACATGATGTACGCTGGGGTGAGCTCCTTCATTGTGCTTGCGACCGTGGTGTGTAACGTGATGGTGTGCGGCGCGCTCATCCTCATGCACAAGCGCTTCATTCGCCGCACGTCTCTGGGCACCGATCAGAGGCGCATAGCGGAGCTCAGGCGCAGACGGAGTTTCGGGCGTTTGGCTGGAGCGGAGATCCAGATGGTCATTTTACTTATTGCTACATCCGCTGTGGTTCTCATCTGTTCCATTCCTTTAGTGGTGAGTAAAATAATCTATCAGGTTTTATACGTTGGATTGTGCGTAATCGCTTCTGGTAGCCTGTGCGTAAAAATGTGATCAAACAATAAATTTGAGATTTCACTTTGCAGGAAAACACAAACTACAATCTAGTAGAAAAATCGAAACTTGTTTTCTTGGGAACACTAAAAACTGATTTGGAAATCTTAATAACAAAAAAATTGTGCGCACAACGTTTACAAATTGCTGCACTTAAAGTAGTAGATATGTCCATATAGGCTAGAACATGTGGCAAGATCATGTGTGTTTGGCTGCACATGCAATAATTTGCTGACTTCATGTCATCCTTTCAACTGTTTACACAATCAGAATTTACATAATTATTCAGTAAATATAGCTAGGAACTAGTGTTCCTATCTAGAATTGTGATTCTTTCAGCCAATTGATGCATCGTCAAATCTCATATTTTGTCCACAATTCAACTCCATGCAATTGAATTTGATTCTTGCAAAATCTATAATTGCAACTTAAATAGTTAAAAAGCAACTAATATAATACGTGCATGTGTAGCTCAATTAAAGCATTGAGTTTTAAAGAATGATAACATTTATTTTTAAAGCCAAACTGCAGCCTTAAATGAACAACTCAGTGCATCTATATCATGCTTGCAGTAATTTGTTATATCCTCCTTTCTTAGTCATGCAGAACGGAGAAATCACAAAAAAATTCTAAATCCAGCAATCAAAAACAAAACCCTTAACAGTGTTTCTCACCTTTATTCAATAGGTGACGTTTAACTGCAAAAACCCATTTGTTTCGCTATAATTTTAATAGTTTCCTACTTTTGAGATGGATTCACTTGACTTATCCTAAATCCTCCAGCACTGTGCAAGTTTACCCTCGTCTGTTACAGACATGTCATAACACTTTGCTCATTTGAGCTAACTGGGGAAGACTCAAGTGCCTCTGCCTGGAGAGGTTCAGATGAGGGATTTCCCAGAATGCTTTTTCCGGCGTTGAATGAAAAGCAGAAATTCCTGAATCTGTTTGGCCAAATGATCCAATTAAGGATGTTACTGCTATAATTCAGGAAAATATCAAATATCAAACCTTTGTTACTTTAGACACTCTGGCTTTGTGAGGAGGCGACTGTTGATTCCTGGGAAGCCCAACAGCCGCAGGCTCATCATGATGAGTGATATTTGAGAGAATGAATTGTTTTCATTGGCTGCTTGCCATCGGTTCTCTGTCATGGTTGAGCAAAAGTTATATTTGAAGAGTTCATTTGCGAAATCAGGAAACAGTACATCTTCATAAATTTTTAAAGTCATTTTTTAAAAATTCTGCATTCTAGGCAATATCATTCAAACGGTAATTCCTTGTGTTTTGTCAGTTTTTTTTTTCATTTTAACCTAACAGCAGCTGCATTCATATAACCAGAAATATTTAATTAAAAACATGATTTTTGCAGGTTTTTTTTTTTTTTAGAAATGGACTTGTATGTTTTTGCAAATCCACTTTGGAAATTTCTCTGTGGTGCCTATTCAGATTTGATCATTCCAAATCAAAAAAGGCGTAAACAGGTAAAAATATTTTTTACAACTCTCATAACTGAAAGTTGTTCAAGTTTAGGCTGGTAAAAACACTGGATCTAATAGGTTTTGTGTTTGAAATGCTCCAGACTCTTCTATGAGGCAGCAAATCATTTTGTTCAGTTCATCATTCATTTATCAATGCATTTTCTCTCCTTTTCTGTCAGCTGAGGATTTTTGAAAATCAATTATACCAAAACCAGAAAAAAGGGTTGATGAAAGACTTGCTGGCGATCCGCATGGCCTCTATCAACCCCATCTTGGATCCTTGGGTCTACATCCTGCTCAGGAAGACAGTGGTCCTTAAACTGATGGAGAAGATCAAGTATCTGTTCTGCAAAATGGGCAGGCGGGGGCGAGGAAGTGAGGGCCAGTTCCACTGTGCTAACGGCCTCTCCTCCTCCTCCATCGTGTCTCGGGATTCCCCGTCACTGGTGTCACGTGAGCTGCGGGAAATGGTGAGCACTTCACAGACCTTTCTCTACTCCTTAGAGGGGATCACAGGGAGGCTGGGGTCATTTCAGGCAGGGGGTCAGGGCGGCTCCAGCCCGTCGGCCGCGCACTCATGTCTGTTGAGGGATCCCAAAGAGGCCAAGGGTTCTCAGATGGGGCTTTCGCAGAGTTTTTCAGAGGACTCAGCACCAGCCTGGGTGTGCGAGAGCCAAACTCCGGCTCCTAAAGACCAAACTCTGCACGTAACCTTCACAAATGAGACGATGACCATTCAAGAGAAAAGCATATGACATCTGCATGAGTTCAGCAGCGTACATGCACTCTCTGGACAGAAGATGAGTCTTTAAAGACTTTAAACAGGAAAAGTGTCTCGAGTGAAAAAATTATTCATCATTTTTGTCGATATCTGTATGCCATACACACCAATGATAAAATGACACTGTATATAACTCCTCAGTCAATCACCACCACATCACTAAATATGCCTCTTTACAATTACACACAAATGTAGCTTTACATTATCAACCAACATGACATTTCACAGGTTTTGTTGTTGTTGCACTTTTTGAATGATAAAACCACTGCTAGGCTGTTTGCAATGACTAAACAGCGACTGTATAGAGTTGATGTTAAAATGTGAACTGTTTCTCATGATGCTAATTTATTTTAAAGATGTATTTTATTGTCTTCTCTGTGAGAAGGTCCATTCTGAATCGGTACAGGACGAATATGTTCATCGCTGTTTGTAACAATTAGATCATGAGAATATCATTCCCTGCATTTAATAAGGCAGCTTTTCTGCAGCAAATGTTAAAGTACCATGTGAATATAAAGAGTTAGTTAATGCAGTTACATCAATTCAATTTAACCTTCTTCTACTTTATTTTAATGTGAACTGCTGCTCATCCCATCAGATTTTACCAGGAAATTCAGAAGGGGAAATGAAAGCATTATTGCAAGTGAATGTTCTCCGTCTGATAAATTTTGGGATATTTGATGGAAAAGTAGATTTTAATGTTGTTCTAAAGTAGATATAAATATCAAACTTGTTCATATTTCCATGTTAATTTGTTTTCTTTGTATCAACAGCCAGTATCAACACGTTACCACCAATATGTGTCGTGAACAAACATGCTGTACCAAAATCATGAAAATAAAAGTCATTTAACGTTCGCATAATTGAAAAATGTGTCCGTTTGGTGTGTTTATATATGATATTTATAGGAACTGCATGGAAACTAAAATATGATGACTCAGGAATACATTGGTACTTTCTCAGTGAAGGAACTTCTGTAGACTCGGCTCAGCAAAACGTATTTAACCTGAATCGCTGTGAAGGGCCACCTCAGAGATGCAATATTGATCGGTTCAGAGTACCACCGCACTTACGCTGGAAACCAAAATCAATACTGATCACACAAGGCTAATGGACTGAAGTCACACCTTTATCAATCATAACAGAACCGATCAGAGTAAATGGCAAAGAAATGCTGTTGATTTCAGATTAAAGAAAAGCTTGTAACTCTCTGGACTCATTTTAACAGTTGGCTTTTCATTAGCCAGTCTAAAAGCTGCACTTTAAAAAGAATCCCTTATCAGACAGGACTCCACATTTTGGCTTGTGAAAATCTAATGATGGCTGACTGAAGAGGATTTTGGAAAAGACAAGACAGACAATTACAGACAATTAGACAATTTCAATGTGTCCTTATAATTACAGCTTCTGGCTGCTGTGGGCACTGTTTAGTAAAGGTTTAGGCATGTTTTAAAGGGGACATATGATGCAAATTTTCATGTTCTTGCTGCAGCACTGCTGTGCACACTGACTGAAAACATGCTATTTTAGGTACTGCCTCTAGGTTATCCTCTCAACAAGCCTGCTCTGTGCTGATTGGCCAGCTTTGTCAGGCCTGAGCTGCAATGCCCTTGTCTGAAAAACATGAATTCTGGCCAAATGCTTTCTAGCCTCACACTTTGTATAGCTGTGTAGATGGGTAAATTTAAATATGTCAACATGTTATCAACATGTTATGGAAGTAAAAGACCAATCAAAATGAAAGCTTTTAGGGACATACAGGTTTGTCTTACTTGATGCATTTCTATAGGCTTCAACCTTGAGTTTTGCAACTTTGGCAGGAATCAACACATACGTACTTCCTACTGCATTTCATAAAGTGCGGGAAAATAACAAAAAGCGTGTCCACGAAGAGATATTCGTGTGTTGAACTTCTCTGATAATTACTTCCTAGCATTACCAAACACAAATGCTGCTACACTACATTAATTTGTTTTATGATTTGCAAAGTATGGCATTTAGTAGTGGCATTTAAAAACAGAATCTGTTCCTCAGATACCCAACAGACATTCAAGCAAAAAGTAAAGTAAGTAAAGTAAGCATTCTACAATAACAGCTGCTTCAGCCAACACGTCTCTATCAGCAGCATTTTGCTACTGAAAAAATACGCTGCAGCTTTTATCCCCTTAATCTCCAGTGCTGATGGCTGAAATAGGTAACACTGATTACACAAGTCTCCTAATTTCAACTACACCACACAATTTCTTCACCTCTAAAGATTTCCAGATCCAAAGCAGCCCGTGTCCAAAGCCTATGGAGAGTTATAAAACCTCCTCTGAGGGCTCCTATCAGGGCTCTGACCTCAGACTGAGACGCTGTTAAGAGTCTCTTGAGAGGCAGAAAATGGCGGCTGACTAAACAGTTGTGATATGATTTTAATAGAGGCCAAAGGAAAAATTACTCTTCCTGGAAATGTCCCCTTTCTCTCCACCTCCTTAGCTAACACCAGTATTCACTTCAGTTTATCCAACAGCCTGTTTTTGACATTTGAACCCCTGCCAGGAGGAGCCTGTAAAAACAATTTGCTATTAGATGATGTCATTCATAAACCAACTAGTGTTAAAGCTGCAGCTTTTTAGAACAGCCATGGATATAAAAATTAGTATTTGCTATGTTCTTCGCAGCAAACATTTAATAGTTTATTGGGTTACTGCACTGCTGATAATTCACTTTAAATGTACCAGAAGTTTCAGATGCTCCAAAATGTCAGGTCGGGATTAATAATGAAGTCATGGTAAGGTCGGGTTTAATATTATGATTAGGCTAAGGCCAGGTTAAGGGGCTCCAGAAATAGAAATGCAGCAAATCTTGCTAAATATGGTAAATATGGTTCATTTCATCAGGATGTAATTACTGTAATGTCCAGCTTTCTGCTACTGGAAATATTACCTGAAACTACAGAAAATAGGAAAATCTAATCATTATGTAACTTCTGACCAATTCTTATCACTTGGCAGCAAACTAGAAATTGAAGCACATTTATGACTTGTCAATGATGCTTAATGCAGAAACATTTAGCCAGTGTATGTCTGATCTAGTTTTTAGCTTTAAAGTGTCTTATCCCCAACACTCCCCAAGGAAGGAAATCTTAACAAAAATTCAAATTTATCATATTTTCCTTCATGTTTATTCATAGATTGAGGGAGTATGTGTAGTCTGTTTGTTATACTCACAGGTCCTCTGGAAGTGCCATGATAAAGTCTACATCAGAATTTTCTGAGGAAAGAAAAGAAGATACTCATTCAGTGCTTAAGCACATTGACTAACTCAAAGAAAAGTTTCCAAACAGGACCTGAAAGGGACTTAACGAGCCTATGAGATATGTAAAAACAGATTAAATCTATCTGTATAAATCTGAAGCACATGTGTAAAATTGAGCAACATTAAAATTTTTAAGTCAAAGCTTTAATCATACCCCTTTATTTGGGTTTTTAGGTCAGTTTCACAATCACAGTAGGTACAAGAATACATCCATTCAGGATGTATTCAGGATGTAACCAGGGGAACTATTTCATGCTGAGTTCAAGGTCCCCGTGCTTTGACAAAGTGTTCTTTTGATGAAGACACTGTGTCCACTGATCCCTCATCTTTAATCAGCACATTTTTTATATTCCCCTCAGCATCTATAACAACGGCGGTCCTCTTCAGCTCCTCATAGCGAGTCTGTCGCTCAGCCACGGCCACGCAGGCAGCCAGAACCTCGTCCGACTCAAAGTCATAGTCCTGCTCGAGCTCAGGAGCACTAAATATCTGTTTTTTGGTCTCCTCCTCTTGCTGTGTTTTCTCCTTAGCTGCCAGATGTTGCTTCTGTAACTTCCGTGCCCATGCCAAGTCCTCCTGCCACAGACCGCGCTCTGATGGGCACAGGTGGACTGCGACCTGGAAGGACCTCACAGCCTGCGGAGTCCAGATAATCAGTTTAGGGTTAAAATTGCAAATTAAGACAGGACATATGTATAGATATTAAAATTTAAAGACATTTGTCCATTCCCAATCAAGGGACAGAGGGTGGTATGTTCAGGAAAAATAGGAGAACTCAAACTGTGAGTGAAGAGCACCTGATGTAATCATTCTCAACTAAGTCAAATACTTCTCTCGATTTCTGTCAGGTCGATTGGGGNGGGGCGCTCACTGTAATTCTCACTGATACTGGCTTTGGTGCGGCTGAAATAAGCAGGAGTCTAACCTTCATCAGTCTGTACTGCAGACAGATTTACCATTTCATTAAAAAGACATCAATATCACTCAGCTGAACATGCATTTGTGGATCGATTTCTATGTCACTGTCTCACTGAACAGAAATAAAAATGTCCTCCTGCATTTGGTAAGGGGACCCTTTGTCAATCCCGACCCGTGACAATTCGCAACCCGGCGCTGCGTGCTGTGTGAGGTGACTGATGAGCTCATAAATCAGAGCTGACAGATGCCTGAAATCTGTCAAGCATGTTCCAAAAAGCAGTTTCTTTTAATGGGAGGTCAATGTTAATATGATCAGCAATCAATGAAGTGAAGTATAAGCACATCTGAATTCACCTTCAAGAGTTACTTCCTGGCCCGACTTCCAACATGAGCATCAAGAAACAACTATGACAGTGAAGACAAACCCCTAAACAGCAAAATCTGAAACAAACAATATTGTGATTAAAGCTCATTAGATGTTCATCGCTACATAGATGAGAGAAGTTTTTAATCTTCTTTCATGCCGTAAAGGAATGAAAAAGCCTTTTCACTCGTCCCCTAAGATGCTGAAAGCCACTCCTTATATGAAAATCTAAACAAATGCCGGAGCTAAACGTGGCACGGTGGGTCGTTGGTGAGCACTGTCGCTTCACTGCAAGAAGGTCCTGGGTTCAAATCCAGCTTTTGTGTGTGGAGTTAGCATATCCTGGCCTGTGTCTGTGCAGGTTTTGTGTAAAACAAGCAGATTAGGGGAACTGTAAACTGTCTGTGAATGAGACTGATTTGAATAAGATTTCATCATGTGACCTGTATCTTGCCTCTTGACCAATCACTGCTGGGACAGCCTCCTGCCTTAGGATAGATGGATGTCAGTGCTGAAAATAAACTCACGAGCAGTTTCATAGAAGCATCAAACTTGGAAACACTTAAATGACCAGAGTGAAGAATTCAGAATGGTGGCATTCTAACACACTGCAAAGTACAGGTATATCCATAAATAACACTGCCTATTATAAGCAACATATCTCTTTAAGAAAATGTTTCAACTTGACTATTTTCTGAAACATATCAGGCTTTAAAAGAAAACTTTTACACCATTTTAGAGTTGTTTGCGTCTGGTCGTGATTCTGTTTTATCGCCATCCACAAACTTTTTAACATCAAGCCAACATTGCTTTCAGCTTGATGTGCAATCTTCCTAACATGCAGCACAAAGAACCCCATGGCAGAATGCACTGTGAAGTTCAACTCAAACACATTTGACAGATGAACTTCTAATAGATTTCTCAGTGACAAATGAACGGTCTGTGCCCAAAATAACAAATCACGTTTCATCTTTAAGAGTCTAAGTTCCGATTTTTTATTCTGAATGTGATCTGCTGACAGAAATGCAGCTGCTGGTGGATGATCTGAGTCTAAGGGAAAATCCTGTAAAAGAACTTCATAATTAGACAATAGAGATCTTATACTGCAATGGTATCAATGGCAACTCCCAAATATTATCAAATCATTGAGTGGGAACAGACTAAAAAAAAAGACAAACTATCATAAGCTTATTTTCTGAGTGTTATCCTGGGTGATCTAAAGAAAAGGTGAAATTAAAGGAGGTGGAGAAAAGAAGACACTTATGAAAGAGAACACACAGAATCACGGCTCTCACATTTGTACAGACAGCCGTTATTCAGACAAGTCAACACACAGAAAGCTCTAAAACCCGACTGAACAAGCCTTGCTAAAAATAGATTTTTTTTTCTTTTCTTCCCAATACATTCATTGTACAAGGAGGCGTGTCTATATTTGGTTTTGCTTTAGCTCAGGTAGCTTTCAGCACTTCCCATTGTTGTTTGATGCTTTAGCTCTGGGACATGTAGGATCACACAAGGTGACATAACCAGAAGGTTTCAGAGTTCAGCCCTGTTTGTTCTGCTTGGCTCCAAACAGGTGAACAGTGTAACCGATGATGAGCCGGTTTCTTACAGCCACAGGTCCTGGCGTGTTCTGGGGCACTTTAAGCTCCAGGCCCCTGGTGTTCTTTGGAAGAGACACTTTATCTCAGGCAGGGTATTTGTAAAAAAAAAAAAAAAAAAAAAGTAATAAACACAGAAGTGACTGATGACTTCAAGCTCCTGCACCATGTTCAACAGCCTTTGCAAACATTTGAATTCAATTTCTGTTTAGTTTGGAGTAAATACACAACCAGCCATACACACCAAGTCCACCTCTCCCAGATTCAGCTGGGCACGGCCCAGAGTTTGCCAGCCCTCCCACCAGAGGGGGCGGAGCTTCACTGCCATCTCTGCCGCCTTCACGGCTGGAAACACTTCCTGGAGAATGGTCAGCACCTGTGAAGACACAGGATATTGTGAAAAGTGTGTTGTGATGACTATGGTGTTACCTTCACAAATGACATAAAATGTGGCTCAAAATATAAACATATCTGTCGTCCATTAAGTAAGAACACTGAAATGCAGCTTGTTGACTGGCCAGTCTCGCAAACAATTGGAAAGCAGGTTCAATCCCCTTCAAGCAAGCATCTGCCTTTTTCAACAGTAGCTAATGTCTCCCAAAACTAGAGAGTTCCCAGAATGCTGGTATACAGCTGACCTCTGACCTCCTCTCAAATGACAGTCTGCAAAAACTAATTATCTCCAATCATTTCTGCGTTTTCCCATGGTCACAATAAGAAAACTCTGGGAATGTTTTAATGCTGCTGTCATGTAGATAAAAAGCTTTAAAGGAGATTATGCCCAGGATAGTTTATACAGTCAGTCAGTCTGGTGCAGCGCAGACTTTCTACCTGATTCTCACTCCCAGCTGTAAAAAAACTGAAATGAAAATCAGCACACAATCCAGCATTTAATAGCTATATTACAATTTTATAATTATAAAATACATTCATATTTATAGTTATAATATACATTGTTATAGATTTATACTTATACTTTATGCAGTAATTAATACTTTCTTCATTCACATTTCCTTCTTCAAGACATTTTGACCAGAGAAAATATCAGGGGGCAGCACCCCTAAAATGTTCAGTGTCTTGCTAGAAGACAAGGAATAATTGCACGACTGTGTACCAGGATTAAATTTGTGAGGTTGATCACACCTAAAGCATGTCAAGCATCCTGGCAGATTTATCACCATGTCAACACAGTGATATGTCCAGTGATAAGTCACTAATGGCTAAATCTGTCTTCATCTCAACACTGCCAACTGCTAAAATGCCAAGATATTAACATGCATGCACAGAGTATGCATCTTTGTTGCCAGGTGAACAGAGAACCACAGCACAAATACTGAATGGAATATGACAAAAAAAAAAAAAAAANAAAAAAAAAAAAAAAAAGATAAATTGAATGAGCCAATAATCGTTGAGACTGAACTCATGACTTTGCCAGGAAAATACCCAGCAGCTTAAATGACCAAAAAGCCTTTCTCATTTAGCTTGACATCATTCATGTAGACAGGAAGAGGCAGTGACATTTGTGACAAATGGAGTGAATTTCCTACGGCGCACAGGACAGACAAGACACACAGACAAACCAAAAGACAGAAAGACACACGCAGACAGACAGACAGGAAGCTTGACGTATCAGGCACAAGTTTATTGAGTTTAGTAGGAAGAAAAGTGATGAGGGAAAGTAAATGGTCAGTGTCAGTGCAGCCATCCTCGTCATCTGGCCCGATGATGGGAATATGATGCGTCTGGCCCTGCTTAAAGCCTAATGTATGTGAACAATGTCAGCACTAATAATGAGATGGTCTATACATGTGTAATCAAACACATTACAGCAGAATCTAATAAGCAAAGAGGAAATTTACTTTTAGAAGGCCTATGATCAGACATCTGCATTTATATCATACTCATGACTTTGCAAAGTTGCAAAAAAAAAAAAAAAAAAAAAAAAGGCCTGGTGCTGTAATGATTTCCTTCTCAAATACCCTATAATAGAGCATATTAGACATATATTGCAGAAAACACCATGTCGGGTAAATGGTTTGGGCTTCAGGGTGCTTGTTGTAATAAATGAATAAAAAATAATGTGGACCACAGGGTATGGGAGTCATTTTCTCAAAAATGGCTGTTAAAAGTAAATGAGAAGAAAATGGGATGACAGAGGGCAGAATAATGCAGAAAAAAAAACCCTAAATAGACAAAGAGGAAGTGAAAGGACAAAGAGAAAGAAATGAACAAAAGGAATGCGCACACTGGATGGCTAAATGTGTCCTCATTGTGCTGATAACAGCTAAAAGCATACCAATATGGCAGCTAAGAGGGTGTTTGTGATGGGCGGCATACTTACTCACACAGCACACAAGCAAGGATAGATGCAGTTGCACACACAGTTTGCTTTTGGTCAACAGCACTCCCCAAAAGAGAAACAGGAGTGGAATGTTTCTTCATCATTTACTAGCTTAAATTTCGGGCAGCAAAGCAAACTGTCACACATGACTGCATTTACTGTGTCTGCGTACTGTGTGTCCGCTTTCCTACTCACCCTGAACACAACACCCCTGACAGACATTCTTGGACTTAAACACCCAAGAGAGGAGAAACAAAAACTCTATACACCAGTCATGTGGTCAGAGGAATTATAACCAGATCACCCCAAAAAAAACTGCGTGGTAAAGCAGAGTACAGCATAAGTACAATAAGGAAATAAGTAAACAGTGTAATATTATTTTATGATATACCTGAGACTTCATGTCATAGAGAAGTGGGTTGTCTGGTGTCAGCTGAATGGCCTCGTCCCATTTCTTAACAGCCTCCCAGTGCCTACAGAAAACCAAATATGTCTGCAGCATAAATATTTCTGAATTCATTCCGTTTCACTGCCTCATAGAGTTTTCTGTGCTGCACAGCAGAAAATAAAGGTAATAGTGGATGTTATAATCAGCTGTTTTCTATGCTACACAGAAGCCACGTCTGTGGTAAGGCAGCATCCCCCATCCTTGCCTTTTTTCTTCTTTTCACTACGAATAAAAGTGTTGATCCAAAGTCACTGAAACAGAATTGACTGCTCTTTGTTCTCCTGACTTACCGACAATGAAAGGATAATTGGCCTTGATGGGCTTCTGAAGGGTAACAAGCAGCACAGAGCACACAAACAAACAGGAAGGCTGTTCAAGATGAATACACAGGTTGCACAAAGTCCTCTCAGGGAAGTCTGTAATTGACTCTGTCTTGTCTGAGAGCTCCAGTGAACACTTTAGATTAGCTACAGGCTTCTGTCCAGACATGCAGAGAAAGATAAACAGGTTTAGCATATTTAGGCAGGAGCAACATAAGAACTGCTGCAGCTTCATTTCAAACAGCTGAAGATGGAAGACTGCTGGTGTGTTTTATAAACGTTTTCGGGGTTATTGGTGTTCGTATTCTGCAGATGTTTGCTGGGCACGAATAGGTGCATTATTATTTTCATTCCCATTCTCTAGCTGACAATGAGAGAATATCTGGTGAATCTTGGGCTTGACCACGTGTTTGTCATGCCTATCTTTTATAACTTTATGGAGACGGATATCCTGAAGTATGGCAACTTAAGGCAGTATCACAGCTTAGCTATAAAACTGACTTTTTATTACAATAGGAACCAGGATCAAGCCTGAGCAAATGTGTACTCTTAATATGTAACCAGTCAGAAGAGTGAGGAAATGGAACTAAGGCAGTGTGGAAATAACAGCAGATGAAGCAAAGGAGGAAAACTCAGCAAAACTATGGAGGAAATGAAGCAATATATCATGTGAGGATCAGACTGAAAGACGGAGAGGCAGAACTGTATGTATGAAGTAAGAGCACACTCATGTAGCCTGAAGAGAGAGTGAACAAACATTAAAGAAAAGAAGATATGAAGTGCAGGGTCTCATGCTGCAATGTGTCCATATTATGACATTATAAATATTTTTGTGCAAAAGGAGGAAATATTACCAAAATGTGGTTATTATAACGCTCTACCAGGCCCATTAAAACCAAAGAAAGATTCAGAACTTTACAAGATGCAAAGGATGTCACAAGCCTGGTTCTGACTGTGGCTTTTTAATCTAGAAAACATCTCAAATTGAGCATGGGTGTGAAACTGCATGGCCTATTTGGAGCCTCAAGATTTTTCAGAAATTGATTTTGGTGGGTAATTTAGGATAAATGTTTCGCAATAATGTGTGCAGTGTTTATCCATTTGAAAGTAGAAATCACAAAGTGGTGTGTTTAATTACGTGTAGATTAAGTTATGTCAGCACAACATGTACATGCCTTATGACTTTAGTAACTTTACATAAAACAGTGTGTAAAAGAGAAATGTATAAATGTGCTCAAAGCTGCAGAAAAGTGTGGTCGACCATCATAGCTCTACCTATCAACGCATGATGTGACCCGAGAGGGAATTCAGATCACAAACATGTAATGGAGAAGCTTTCAATTGCATCAGGAGCATCAAAACCTCGGTAATGACAGACTGACATCAGAGGTCAATATGCTTCAGGGAGAAAAACTCCCGGCTGACATCCTTTGACCAGACACTGTCTCAAACCTCTGAACAGCCATTATGGAGCAGCAAGACATCACTTCCGCAGCAGAATCCACTTTCTACTCGCAAATAAGATTACAGGCGGTCACTGAGGGCAACAACATTACATGTACTAGTGCAGGGTTTTCACAAAGTGATTGTTATTTGTGATTAAAAAAGGTCAACTATCCTGGTACAAATGTCAGATAACAGCTCCTGAATGAGGCTGATTTTTTCTCTTATTTGTGTCTGTAAACAATCTAACAATTATTAGATTGTTAGAACATCAGATTGTAAGAACACAGACTGTTAAAACAATCTAACGTAGACATGTACGAGTTATTTTTCAACACAACTCAACCAACTTCTGAAGGACAGTTTGTATCCCAGTTTCATGAAAGTCTCTTTCTTGGCTATCTAAAAAAAAAAAAGAAAAATCTCAAGTCTGAAATGTTTAGAGGACTATGTCACATCCATTATGCTGTTTCATATTTTCAAAATTTCTTTCCTGAATAGTAAAGGTAAGTCGACAGGCTAAAAGATCAGCTTCTCCCATGCTCATAAAAGACATAACTGTAATAATTCTGATTAACTAATCTCATTTAATCAGAAATAGATCCCTTAAGCTTCTTATCTGCAATCAGTTACTTTTATGATTATGGAAAGTAAAAGTATCACCTTGCAGTTTTACAAAAAAAAAGTTCAATCAAAAACAAAGGGGAAAACTCATGCTCAGAAATGTCATGTTCAAAAATGTCTTTGAAATGTCATATTTTAATTGATTTCTCCATTAGCAAGTCATTGGTAAGCCATTAGCAGTGTTAGAGCTGCGTGTCCTGTACTATGGCGCCCTCCTGTGTCTGATTGCACCTATCCAAATTCTATGACTGTTCTGTATATTTTAACAGTCTGTCACATAATCAACAAAAGTGTAACCACAAAGATGACTATGGAATTAAGAAGAGGATGTGCAAATGAACTGTAACAACCATTTGCACTTCCTCTATCACAGTAAATTTCCTGAATGGGCACTTGCTCGTCTTTACCGGATCCTTCCTCAGGAGATGAATAGCTGAGAGTTCGCTGTACTAGACAATCATTCACTGGATATGTCAGTAAATGACCCTGGTCAGTGTATCTGAGCAAGAGGCAAATGTGTAATTAGGCCCTTTTTCCGGCCCAGCCATCTATGAAAAGAATCATGCCAGCCAGCAAAACACAGACAGGAAACCTTAGATTCAACCAGCAATCTTGATTGATATAAAGTCTTTATTATTATTTTTGTCTATCAAGGGAAGTAACATTTTGGGCATGATGTAAGCTTTGTAAAAAAAACATATATTGCACCTGACTGTACACACACAGTGCACACAGCAAGCAGAAAATACAGCCTGCTTTCCCTCACCTGCCTTGTTCAGCTAGCAAAGCCCCCTCATCCGCCAGCCTCTTGCTTTTAGCTGCACAGTCTTCCAGCAGGAGCTCCCGTCGCCGTTTGATGGCCTGCAGCCAGTCCACTTCTTCATCCTGGTATGCTCCATCATCTTCAGCCTTCTCTGCCTCCGCCTCAAACTGCTGAACCACTGTCTTTGATACTTTATCACCAACTTTTCTCTTCCAGCCAAATGAGGCCATCCTGTTGGGAGCAGAGTGAGGTGACTGACTATAAGCAAGATATTTCAAACCGAAAGACTTAAAAGAGGACATGGGCTGTAGTGTATTACACGTGACCCAAAGTATGTTATTGTGAAAGTTTTACTATGTCCATAATTTTTTTTAAAGTGTTACCAAAAACAACGTTTTAATTAACGATATAAAAAGTACGATTTTTTTTTTAAAGGGTCATTTTTTTTTTTTTTTTTNATTTTTTTTTTTTTTTTTTAAAGCTGTGATAGCAAACACTGGTAGCTAGCAGTGTGTATCTGTCTATCAATCAATTATTTTTTATTACCAGCCGCTTTAAGCGTCCTAGAATCTTACGGGACACATTTCGATGTAACACCTGTGATTAAGCAATACAATTTTATTAAAATGCGTCACTAAACGCTAGCTAACCAAGAATGCTAGCTAGCTAGGTACCTCTTGCGTACGTTAGATTTGTTGACAGCTCGGGGCACAAAAACTTTACTTATTCATAAAACGACGTTTGACTTTGACAGCATAACACAACGAACAGCAAATTGTACTCAGACAGGAACGTATACGCACATACATCTGCAGCTGTGCGTGTTTTATATGAATAACAGGAGCGTAATAAAGTTGACGTTAGCTATGGTTAGCCATATTTGGTGACCTTTCAACCCGGAAGTTGTAGAAATGTTTACAATGTCTTTTCAAGAAACAGTAACCTAATTAAAGAAAGTGGATTGTTGACAGAAACACATTCAAATGGCTTATTTGAATTTAAAAATATATATATTTTAACTGACATTTGAGAAAATACTGTTACTCTAATGTAAAACGGACATCTCGCCACCTGAGCAAGCAAACACATACTGTTTCCTTTGTGTTGAGAGTTGCATGACTAATGTTTCCTCATTGTTGGCCAGAAACACACAGTCGTGCATAAATGAGTGCAATTTAGCTGTTTATTAGGCAGTTGTGTATACAAATGATTTCAACACTGTCCATTAAGTTGTATATTGGTCATTCTGGTAGGGTCCCTTTACACACCAAACAAAAATAGAACAATAATTCTTTCAAGCAGTTTAATCAGATTGACAGAATATTCCAGCTAACATTCCATTCAGCAGACTCACTCGCCTATAAGCTGTCAAAAAGGTCATACATCTTTCCCACAAATTATCATTAACCTATGAAAACCTTTGTAATCAAATCTTGCAACTGCCCTTCAAAACTAAAAATATTTAGTTCTACAAATATCTTTCAAAGACCATAGTGTGTTTCTTTGCCATGGTCCCTATATTTCATTCTAGTTTAAAACTGAAACGCAATGGTCAAATATCAAAGTAAGATTTCAGTTTAAACCTGCAAGAGAAATAGGAATGATCACAATCATTGTCCTTCTTGGCAATAGTTGTAGATTTATTAGGTCTGTGAAATTTAAAATGCAGTTTGGTTTCTAATAGCTTTGAAAACCTAAACGACACTGGCAAACTAGACTTCAAAAACTGCTGACACCTCTTAATAATAAAGTACATTTTCAAACATTTGATATTACCGGGACATGTTAACAGACAAGTTAATATTTTAAACTCGTTTTATTGCAGAAATGAGAAGAAATCTCTGAAGATAAAGCTCTCTTAGCTATGTGAGAAACTAAACTGCAGTTATTGAGGTGTACAGACTTTGCCAATAACATAATCACATCATTTCTTTTAATTTCACAGTTGATAATGCTAAACATTTTTGCAACACCAACCCGTACAATAATTTGTGGATCAGCAAATTAACTCAACTGCAACATATGCCAATAATTCTGACCAGCACTATATTCCAACTTTAATATAAAAACTGATTAACAGTACTGATAATGATAAGGCAGCCAAAAAAACAGATACTACTTAAGACTTCAAACAGTAAATGGAGGGTACATGTCACATTCATGTTTAAAAGACATATAACACCATGTGAGTTTGGAAGCTCACACATTTTCCTTATGTATGTTTGTAGGTTTAAACAGAATATAAATCTTTCTTAAACGTCAATCCTTGAGGGATGTGTGGGTAATTTAAAATAAACATATTCAAAAATGACAATTTTTTGAATATCATCATCTGCCAAAAGACATTGTTCATGTACTGCATGTATTTGCACCTTATACCTTTACTACTCATTTTCAAAGTGAGTCCTGAGCCCTATGCACTTGTGTTGGATTGGCATTTATAAACAGAATGTAGTCAAAAGGCATGTCACTTGGTAATAATGCTCAACTCCTAATCAATCTGAAAAACCAAAAACAAGGAAAATACAACAAAAATAATATCAACATCATTTTAATATGCGACACTGAAAATGATATATATCTAGATGTTGAGTGTCATGGCAAATACCTCTTGCTTAAATTGTGAAAGCAGGCTATATTCATCTGAAAAGACAATCAAGTGTATCAGAATAACTGTGATTGAAGGAAGCAAAACTGTGATATTGATTTAAAAACCAATAAAAAAGAAAAATATACATCATCCAGCAATAGATCTTAATGCAAGAACAGAAAAACAGTTAACAATTCCATTTCCGATATAACCTACAATCCCTCCATGTAAAGCACTGATAAATATATTCAATTCTTTATATATAAAAATGTAGGGGACAGACAAATTCCAACAGATCTTTACAACAAGGACAAAACCATGGAAATTTAGTCTGACAATTCAATCAGATTCACAAAAAACAAAATCAAACATAAATCTGATGAAGCACTCTTTTGTCCCTGACCAACGCAGAAATACAGGGGTCACTGCACTTCTTCATTCCAATGAGTGTTTTGGGCATGGTGACCCTTGTTATAGTCAGTGCAGCGCCCTGATACATCTGCACCACGTCTCTGATCTCCAGTTTGAGAAAAACAGAGCAGCAGGAAAGAAAGGAAAAACTGTGCAAATGTGCTTCCTGCATCCTAAACCTTTGCCAACCAGGTAGCCAAACTTCAACGTGTGGCTTCCTTCTCTGCAGGCAAAAACTTGATCTTGTTCTCTGTACTAGAAAGCAGTGCTCACTGGCTACAGTACAGAAATTCAGTGTAATCACTCAGGACTTACGCATATATGTGTAGGTGGGATGTGGACATTTCTCTATTAAATTGATCAGGAAAATGTAAAACCATCTCTCAAATATTGTTCTGTCGTAACTATCAAGTAGCTTGTCATTCATCTTTCCCATCACCCTCTTACATCCTCTGCCAGCTCAGTATACATCCTGTCGGTTTAGGGAACGCCACCTGCATCAGTGCCATGGAACAATCACTTCATCCTCAGCAGGGACGAATTGAGCCATGAATTGGTTGCATGCTTATTGCTATAAAGACGCTCGGAGAGGAAAAAAGGCTAGCAACTGTTTTGCAAGCTATCGTGCAAGTAGTTTAATAAGATTTGCACACATCTCAAAGAACTCAATGGTGTGACTTCCCGGTCGAGGTAAAGCTGGGCTGTCCGTCCCTCCTGTTGAGTCGATGGATGAGGTCAGCGATGAAGCTAAGGAGCCCTCTGCAGCCTTGGGGGGGTGCACGGGGGTAGATGTAGCTGCACCATCTGCCCCGTTTACATCATTCTTAACAGTGGTGCGGTAGTTCCCCACTGACCCAGAGCGGAGAGGGGTAGCAGTTCCAGATTTTGTCTCCAACATTTCATCTGAGAAAGAGAAGAAATATAGGAACAAGAAGAAGGCACTCCGAGAGTGCATACCTCTTCCAAGACCAAAAAAACAAACAAACCCCAATTTTAAAAAAAACCCTCCACACGCACACCAACTCCAATTCCCTTTCCACCTTTCATGCCAGCAAATCAAATTTTCATTGTCAAAATCCTGCTAAAAACAACAAAAAACAGAAAGACAAACAAAGCCTACTTCTGGATCTTGTGTGATCCAGACTATGATCTGGATCACCACCAAAATAAGCAGATTTTGTTTTGTTACAAAATGAGCCACTATGCAAAATTTTATTGAAATCAGCCCATTAGCACTGATTTTGCAGGCTAAACAAATCCTTCGGGATCCAGAAAATGATCTGTATTACCTCCAAAATTTAATCACTTCTTCCTCTTGACATTATCTGTCTCCCAAATTTCATTCAAATTTGTCCATAACTGTTCCAGATATCCTGCTAACACACAAACAGACAAACAAACGCGAGTGATAACACTCCTTGGTGGAGGTGAAAATCCACCAGTTTCATCCCTGATCTGTAATTTTTATAAAAAAGAAGTCAAGCTTTCATTTCATACAGAAACTCTTCTCTCATATTTCCCTTTGGGATACCAGAGAGAACCCACACACACACTGTGCAAAAGCCCCGGGCCTCACCCTGGGGTCAATCATTGATGTACAGCACACTGAAACACAAAGCGAATGGACAGGATGCAGGTTACCACCACAAGGACAGGAGGGCTGAATTCAGGGCTCCCCAGAATATTTAGAATATACTAACCAGTTAGAACGTTACACAAAATGTGTGTGTAAGTGTATGCAACCAACCAAACATTTTATGTTAAGCTGATAGTTTAAACTTACTGTCTATGCTACGGAAGTCAAGGAGGTAGGTTCTGCTGTCCACCTGGTAGAGCTGAAGACTCATCTTGGTTTGCATCCCAGTAATCGGGTTCTTCCTTCTCACACGCAAATAATATGGATTCGCAACCTGGAAGAGTTGAAGTTATGAAAAAACAAAAACAAAAAAAACACAGTATGGTGATAGTTATAAACTTCACTTGAAAAAAAGAATGAAGTTATATAATCATTATACAATTTTGGACAGGAAAAGAACATCACACCACAATGAGTTTTCTTGTTCTGCTACCTCTAAACGTCCAACTGCGTTTGCAAGATAATATGTGGCTCAACTCGTATTTCAAACTATATTTACATTTTTTTCTAAAAATAAATCAAGACTGGTTGGAGAGTTGACATTCCAATCTAGGTCAAGCAGAATTATAGCTACAAGAGGAACAAATTAGGCCATGTTTGTGTATTGCTATTTAGTGCATTTTTCTTGATCCCCCTTACTAAGAAAGCTTCCCTCCTGCCTTTTTTTTTTTTTTTTTTNTTTTTTTTTTTTTTTTTTCCACTAGCCAGGTACATCTGTAGTCTCTATCTTGCTGGCCTGCTTTAGTCTAGATTGATCAGCATTACAGTAAGCCAGCAGCTCAGCCAGGCTAATGAAATTAGGTTACTAATGAAAAGTAACACAGTTTTAGTCGGTCTGGTTTTAGCTGTAACGTAATCTCTCGTTTGTCTACTTTTTAATCACTTTTCATTTTAATTGCATTTTAACTACAGTATAAAAGCACCATGTGAGACCTGTGTCTTACCTTCCACTCATAATCCAGCTGTTTCATGGCTCGGCACACTTCTGTCATAATGTCATTGGGTCTACTTTGACTGCGGATACCCAGGTGCCACTTGGCCCGTCTTACACCCTGATGCTTGGACTTCTGGGGGTTCAATTCATCCAGTGTATGGCGAGGCCTTGGGGGGGNACCCTGATGCTTGGACTTCTGGGGGTTCAATTCATCCAGTGTATGGCGAGGCCTTGGGGGGGTCTCTGCCACGAGGAATGGCACTCGCTCAGGGTGGGGCTTCATAATGCCGGCGACAGTTGCACTGGTGGAGCTCAGATGCTGGTCGTCTAGGAAACTGTCCGGAGGGCTGGATGCCAGGTAGAAATCCTTGGCCTCGTTCATGATGCGACGGTTGTCAATGATGAGATGATATGCAACAGCTAATGGATCCTGATGGTTACGGCTGTACAGGCACGCCAGGACCTCCTCCTCTGTGCACTCAAACTTCTCACAGACCTCCTTCAGTGCCTCGTCGTCAATCATGTTGTTGCTGTACGAGGGGTCCTCAGGGAACAAATACTTGGGTAGGTCCTCTTTGAACCAATCATCCTCTCTGCAGGAACAAACAACATTGTCCTTTAGTAAACACAATGAAGACCACATACCATTAATAAAGCCATTTGAAAAAGACTATCTGACTTAACATAAAATAATCTGGCAAATAATCTAGACAAAAATGGCTGGAAACTTTCTGCAACAGCTTGACTTGGAATCGATGTCCCTCAACCTCACCTGATCTCTTTGATGGTGGCTCTTTTCATGGGGTCCACCTGCAGCATGTGTTTGAGGAGACTTATTACCGACGGGTTCAGGTACTGCGGTGTAAAAAAGATCCCATCGCAGATCTTCTTGAAGAGCGTTGGCACATGGTCATCATCAAAAGGAAGTGTCCCACACAGCAAGGCATACAGAATCACGCCACTGCTCCAGATATCCACTTCTGGGCCAGCGTATAACCTGAGCAAAACGTTTACAGGTTAGTAAAGATAAGTTATCCCTAACATTGTGCAGTAGGCATTTATTTAGCGTTATGATACGAGAATGCTTTAAGCTGTAGTCCATCTGTCAACAAAACAGTGTTACCTTCCTGAAATGACCTCAGGCGCAGCATAATTTGGAGAACCACAGCTTGTTCGCAGGAACTCTCCATCTGACATCATGTTTGATAAACCTGCATGACATTTTTTTAGTTTATTAGTGTTTAATATAAAAATCACATATACTTACATTACTGCACTAAGAACAGCCATTATTTTAAAGGTGAAACATGCACAGAACATGTGTTGAGTCTAATATTTATGCTACTGTATATCCTGTACAACTGTATGTAATAGATGTTAAAGACACAATTACTGGAGCAGTAATTGTTCCAGTAATTGTGTTTTTAACATCTATTTTGGAGATCTTAAGTTACATAACTGTGTGCAGTATCTTAAGTGTGACAGAAGCAGTGTATCTGTTTTAATCAAAGTTCAGCGATTTCAACAGCTCATTCTACATTCTACGTAGGATTGCCAGTTGCAAGGTCCTGGTATTAGACGTGCCTAGAGAAATCTCACTAACTCTTAAAGGACCATGCCACCCATTTTGCATGTTTGAGCCTAATATATTCAATTTTTATACGTTACTGACAATCATTTCCCAAAGGATAAAACCGTATTTCAGCTTTCCTGATATTTTGCAAAATCTCTTAATCTTTCAAAATCAAATATTCAAGCCACCTCAAAAATTGATGTTTTGCCTGCTAATAGTTACGCTTATGAAGTCACAGTCGTTTAAATTTTTCGATAAATGCAGGTCTTCTTTTGGGACTATATTCCCCNCTTATGAAGTCACAGTCGTTTAAATTTTTCGATAAATGCAGGTCTTCTTTTGGGACTATATTCCCCAATGGAGACATAAATTCACTCTGCAATTTTTATTGCGCTTAAACGCTAAAATTATGAAACTGTTGTTGGTGATGATGGATTACTTATCCTAAGAATGTTTCAAGTATCAACAAGTTGATTTTAATTGCGTACCAGAATGAACTGAAACCAATGGCAGTCTGGAAGGTAGGAAAAACATTTTTTTAACTCACCATTCCAGTAGTATGCTTTGGGAAATGATTGTTAGTAACCTTACGTGTATGAAAATTGGCTATATTAAGCTCAAATATGCAAAATGAGTGGTATGGTCCTTAATTGTGAGTTAAAATCTGTGTGAAGCTGGTCATTTTTTAAAATGATCTGAGTATAATAATATATAAGCACATTATCACTTTACTAAAGTGGATTATGTTGATTTTTTTTTCATGAATTTAACTTATTTGGTTCACAAACCACGATGAACCTGACCAAACCCACAAGAAGCAGAAGCAGTGTGTGGTTTTAGGATTGAGACCGTGACTTACCAAAGTCAGCGATCTTGGCATTCATGTGGGCATCAAGCAGAACATTTTCTGGCTTGAGGTCCCGGTGCACCACCATATGTCGGTGACAGTAGTCTACTGCTGAAATAATCTGCTGGAACAGCCGTCGGCTCTCCTTCTCATCCAACTGTCAAAGCAGAGAGCACATCCGTGGTGCGTTTTGATAACCTTCCAAGGGGCACTGTTAGTTTTTGACTATCGAGCAGTTCAAAGATTATCTGCATCATAAGTAGGCAGCGGCACTGAGCACATAATGCAACGTTCACTTTCCTTCATTGATAATTAACTGAGAGGTCTCAACATGCAACATCTGCTAAATATACAAGACATAACAAGCAATAAAAAAGGTCGGATGTCATTGCACTACAGAATCTTATCACTGTGTAATACCTTCCCATTTTTGCAGATGTAGTCAAAGAGCTCTCCTCCTGAGACGTACTCCATCACCATGAAGATATCTGTCGGGGTGCTAATAACCTGATACCTGTAGAAAAAAACACGGGGTTGAACTCAAGTAACCCCTTAACAATTAGCTGATGCTGCACTACTCAAATAAGGATGTTATGAGCCATTATGTTGTGATTTAGATAAAGAAGGAAATTATTAAAGGACCATACCATCCATTTTGAATGTTTGAGCCTAATATATTAAATTTTCATACATGTATTGTTACTGACAATCATTTCCCAAAGCATACTACTGGAACAGTGAATTAAAAATGTTTTTCCTACCTTCCAGACCGCCATTGGTTTCAGTTCATTCTGGAACGCTATTAAAATCAACTTGTTGATACTTGAAACGTTCTTGGGATAGGTAATCCATCATCACGAACGACGTGTATTCAGGTTTTTGTTTTTGAAGTTTTGTAATGTTAGCATTTAAATGCAATAAAAAGTGCAGAGTGAATGTACGTCTCCACCGGGGAATATAGTCTTAAAAAAAGACTTGTGTTTATGGAAAAATTTAAAGGACCGTGACTTCATAATGCTGCGTAACTATTAGCAGGTGAAATATGGATTTTTAAGGTGGGTGTATCATTTGAATATTTGATTTTGAAAGATTGAGAGATTTTGCAAAATATCAGGAAAGCTGAAATATGGTTTTATCCTTTGGAAAATGATTGTCAGTAATGTAACATGTATGAAAATTGAATATATTAAGCTCAAATATGCAAAATGGATGGTATGATCCTTTAACGAAACAGAAATGTGTGAGTTAATTTACTGCATGCTATCTAACAACAAAAGATTTTATCTTGAGATTAACTGCGCTTAACTATTATTAAAAACTAATTAACTAATTCAGTCAAAAAAGCAGCAAAGAAAACTTTGGTGCTTTAAAACTTTAAATTTTAAATGCCAGAACAAAACCCAAAACTAGTTTCACTGCACGACAAAAATGTGCTTCAATACTGAATCAAAATGCATGGAGACACTGTAAAAGACAAACTTGATAATCAGACGGGAGAACTGCAGAATAGTCAAAAATTGGAACGGTATGTATTAGCTCATAGCCGATTGAGAAACCATAGCGCCTCAGAAATTAGTTTAAAGGTCTCACTAAGTAACATTTCAACAAAAAGTCAACAAACACTGCAGTCTGTGCTGTGAGGCCAAGGCTCAAGAGGAAATTCTTGCACCACAGAATCCAACACACCATACCTACAGCCGCTCACATAAAGACACATGCAAACAACATTTCACCCTGAGTGACATAGTCTGCATCAACAAAAACAAGCTCATGGGACAATACGGTGAAATAAAATCACAAATGCATATATTACAAATATGAGCTTCTGTCATATTTGTAATACTTTGCCTAAAGAGAAGGATTTCAGCTATAAGGGCTTTTTCTTACACTTGAAATGTTGGACCAAGTTTAACTTTAACCTTGGATTATATCCTTGTGTTAACTTACGTCGCATTCCTCTGGCTTTATTCATCGTCTGGGTTAATCATTAACCTCAGACTTTCAGTTTAAGATTTCACACTGAACCCTAAATGACCCCTGGATAATGCACTCATTTGTGTATTTGCTGGCTTGTCAAAAATGACTGGAGAAGCTGTTTATCTGGTAGCCATCTCAGAGAAGGAATGGCGAGCGAGATAAAAGTTCCGTTTATGTGTTGGTTACTGAAAATACGTTGTAACTGGATGAGGCAGTGTTGTGTTTTGTGCCTGCCCTCCTCCTGATTTCTTCATTAGCTATCTTCACTGTCCGTGTGCTTTCTCCAAACCCTGTGCAACCAGCCAAAGATGGCGTCTCACACACACACAAGTTGACATTGTGAAGTATTAGGTATTTCCACCCACCCTCCTGGTCAGTTTAATGAGCCTTAACTGTGGCCTTGGGTCTTGCTACATTATCAGGAAATAACTGTGCTTTTCTGAGTTCAGTAGATGCGTCGGTGCATGAATCAGGTCAGTGAAGTTATCACGACAGTATTTTGGTGTTAAAAAGTAGCAACTGCAGGCCAGCAGGATTCACATGTTGATGGTGTGGGGTAGACAGAAAACCGGATGTTCTATTTCTTTAAGTTACTGTGTTTACATGCACAGAGAAATCCGTCTGACAATAAATGGATTACTGTAATAATCGGTGTAAGGCGTTTACATGGGTTGTAGTAATCATTGTAAGGCGTTTACGTGGGTTGTAATAATCAGTGTAAGACGTTCACATGGGTTAAGAGTAATCTGGTAAACTATCAGTTCATTAAAGGAAGTCATTGCAGGACATGCAAAATCAGGAATGGATGTCAATCTGACCTTTTACCTTTGATCCTACATCACAAGTAAACAAAACTGTCGCTGCGTGTAGCTAGCTGTTATTAGCAATGGATTTGGGTACGTCTTTTTATTTTTATAGTGCTTTTATCAGTTTGCGTTACTTAATTCATATATAGAATATATCACGGCTGATGTGTGCATTGCTCCATAGCAGCTGACAGAGCGGCGAGGCATGTGCAATATCAATACGCCAATCATAAACCAGTTATACGTTTACATGGCAATTCATAATCGCTTTATAATCGCATAACCTAGGTCAGATAAAAGGATTTCTCATAAAAGGAGTAATACGTTTACATGACACTTGAGTAATCCGTTTATTGGCCATACGCCGATCATAACCTGTTTCCTGAGGTGCATGTAAACGCGCTGAATGAGAGGATGATGTAAACCTCCTCCACCGCTCGCTGTGAGAGCCGCCCATCACACACACAACCAGTCGACAAAAACAATTTTCCAACTTTTTCCACTCGCCGCCGGATGTTGATCTATTCTTGTGTCAAAGACGGATAGTGAGAGACTCACTCTTTTGCACCCAGTTTTGTACAAGAAAACGCCTGAAATACCTCCTGATTCTGTCTTCATCCATCCTCAGTTCTTGAATTAGCCAATGGAATTCAAACAGCAATTTGTGCTCCTGCAAAACGGGATGAACCCATATGCATCTGTGTCTTTCTTGTCGGTTCCTTAAAGGAGCCAGAGCTTTCCTGATTTTTATATGGCGTTGTGTAAAATGCTAAAACGCTATTGCATCCTCCGATACTGAATTCTATCCCGTCAAATCACGATGGCACAGTTTCCGTGTCTGCATCTGCTAAGGCTGCTTTTCTGTCGTCAACATGTGAATCCAGTATTACTGCTTCAAGCACCTGCGTGTCAAAGCAATAACAGAGTAATGACCTCTAATGACTATTGGCACAGTCCAGTCAGAAATGTGTAGTCCAGCAATGACTTGTTCAAAATCCTCTAACCACCTAATCACACGTCAATGCCAGGTAGCAGTGACAAGGCAGGTAATGTTTGCTTTGACAAAACAACTCAAATGTGGACTGGCAGTGGCAGTACAGCTGCTCCCCAATCCCAAAGCAGATATATAAAGACCCATGAGTTGTGTGATGCGCGCAGTTTGAGCCACATTTGGTGCTTGATGACTCTAAGAACAGAAAAAAAGAGGGGATCAACAAAAATAGATAACAACTCATGAACATTAAAGGACGAAAGAGAGTGGATCCCACAGATATCACCCTAGATGGATGTACTCTAAAACACATCATTAAAGCATCAAAATAGCTCCGTGAGTGGCACTAATGTGGCAGCAGGGGGATTACAGAACAGCAAGATGGGTGTAATCTAGGACTTACAATTTAATTATGTGAGGGTGCCTGAAAAGCTTGAGGTTCTGGATTTCCCTGCGGATTTTTCCCACCACGTCCAAACTGCGGATCTTCTGTCTGTTTAGGATCTTCACCGCCACTTGGTGCTTGGTCAGCTCATGTTGTCCCACTGCAGGAAAACCCAAATGAGAGCATATAAGAAATAGCAAAAATGACACAAGGTACCTTAACTAAAAGAGGAAATAGTGTAGAAAAATGCAAGACTGCTGTCACTGTGGGTTGAAAACTTTATTGCTTCAAAATGAGGAGTTTTTAGGAAGAAGGAATATAAGAAAAAGCCTTATGAAAATTTTGCAAGCTGTCAGGTGTTGGTTTATATAAAAGGAACAAAATTCACATATGTGGCAGTTTAAACCCATATTTAATATCCAGAACCAGGAGAATAACGCAAAAATTATACATCCAGCATTGTTATAGCAGATAATAACTTTTGATGGCTATTCTTATATCCAAGAAACTGGGCAATCATCTCAACCTGAAGATATAAGCCTTCAGTTAAACTGAGTACACCATAACTGATGTTGCAAAGTTTTCACATCAATAAATAATGGTAGCAGCCAGTCCTGCAGTATGGACTGAGTTAATGATACCAGTACAAATGTATTATAGAGTGGGACACTATAACATCTTCATGAATGGTGTAAAAACAAGCACGTATGAGGTAGCCAGCAAATACCTGCTTTTGATTTAACAGTTGTGTATGAGCTGAGCTAACTAAGCTGAGGTCATCAAGACCAAAACTACAGGGCACTGTAGTCCTCTACCAACATAAATGGAGAACGCAGGTTGAGACTGAAGCCCTTATAAATACCATGTCGATGAATAAGGTTGCATCTGACAAAGAAATTCGAGAAAAAATTATATATAAGCCATATGCACTTTCTGAATATGTTGATAAGCAATGCTGTTTAATAGACGTAGTGCTCAGGACTGGAAGCACTGGGCTGCCCACACACTCCCTGAAAACACACACACACACACACACACACTTTGTAACATTCCTGTTTCTCAATCTTCTTGGTGGTTAAATCAAGCTTAAGTGACCCACGGAGTCAAAACCAAATGCAATGCCCTGACATTTCAACGATAAAGGCAGGCGGAAATAGCACGAATCGAGAAATATAGGTCTCGTTAATGTTTTACCCAGCTAACGCTAACATCAATCAAGAGGGTTAACTTCCCGGTGGCTATCTTGACAAGTGACTTGTGGCTCGCTGGCTAGCTTACAACGCAGCTAACCAATGTATGCTAAAAGTAATAGAAATATCAGGGATGTATTTTAACGCCATAAAGCTGCACCGCATAGTTGTCACTGACAGCTGTGGTAATCGCGTAACAAAGTCTCAAACTACTTGCTAGCTAGCTCTCAGCCCAGACAACAAGTGTTACCTTTCTAGCATTGCGACGACTTAGCTTTGATAGCAGCGATGCTAACAGCGCTTATTCCCATCATTTTTTTTTAGGTGGCACGATGTGCAAATGTCCAGATGGTGACACGTACCTTTAACCTTTCCAAACGTCCCCACTCCGAGGGTGTCTCCAAGAATGTAATGTCCAATTTTAACTCTTCCTTCATGTTTCGTTTTCTCCGTCGCCATCTTCCCGCAGTGGCCTTGCTGGTGGGCTAGCTAGCTGCGGGCAGAGACGGACTCAACTCCGCTGTTGTGTGGCTCGACAGCGGCTCTACTCTCGCGGTAGGAGGCGCCCCGGTTCCTGCTACCACGGATGCGCGATTCCTCAGAAACGGTAACACGTACTATGATGCATTCAAAGACCTTCAAGAAACTCCCAAATCACAACCACCACACAAAACCCTGAAATATAATACCTCTAATGATAAAATAAAAATGTATAAATGTACATATAGTAAACAAGCAAAGCCCGGAGTGCAACAGCCACTCGTGTTTTGCTTTTCTCATTGAGGATAGAATTCCAAACTCGAGATTTTTTACTCAAGTATCCTAATAGTGGTTCCTAAACGCTACAGTTTTGAATACATTTCACAATATATATAAATGATGGACCAAACAAGCATACCGGTGATTTAGCTAGTTTTGGATTCGAAAAATGTAATTTATTCAAATTTTCTAGCATGTGTATTACTCTTTACAGTACAAGACTGAAATACTCTCATCTGAAAACTTTATTCATAACAAATCTGCAGTGTTACATGTAAGTCATTTTCAGTGTTACATATAAGTCATGATAAGTGTTACATATAAGGCATTTTTAGCATATGCCTTAATTATTATTATTTAAATACTATGATTTACAACACATCAGATATATTCCTTCAGCAATAGAAAATGAGTATGATACTGAGAAATAACCCATTACTACTACTCAAAAGAACTAGTGGAATTTCAGTGAAAGCACACAGGTGACTCCCCTTTTGGCTCGTGTCATTCCTCAGCTCATGACCCTATTTGACCAGCAGGTGGCACTGTCTCTGCATGAAAGCAGTAAGTGAAGAGGATGAAGGCCCCTGCTGAGGTCAGCAATACAATTGCTTTTATAATTTCCAACTCAAGAATCATTTGACAACAAAGAAGCTGCAACTGTTCTTGACTCAGAAATAATTAATGATTAATTAGGATAAATCACAGTATTAAATTATATAAGACTGGTTTTGGTTGACTGCACAAGAGGATCTAATCAGGGATGAAAGCTGCAGTTTGCTATTTGCTATTTGAAAGACTCTAAAATACACATTTCTGGGTAAAGATTAATCATCCAGACCATTTCCTACCCCATGCTTTCCTATGCTTCTCTGTATATATTTTCCAAATACACCAAATCAGAAGCCACTTTATGAACACTACGTCTTTATTAATAATTGATTCATCATCTTCAGCCATTATTATTGTTATTATTATTACAGGTTAGATTATAGAGAAAGAGTGATGTGTAGCTGGCATATGTATGTAGTTCTCACACAGGTATGGCCAATTAAAGCCAGTGGGAGCAAAGGTGAATCTTCTAGCTTTGAAACTTCTAATTCAAAGCATTGACCAATTGCACTTTTGTTCGCTTTATATATTTGAGATGACAGAGTAGAATTTTTCTCTAGTTATTTTGACATTATGAGGTAATGTGTTCTTTTTTGCTTTGTGTCAGTCGGGAATGCCCTTTCCTGGAACCCTTTTATTTTATGGTTCTGTTTTTACTCTCCAGATCAGCTTTGTCTATTAAAAAAGAGTGTAGTTTATAGGTACCAAATGTTTCCTTTGGTTTCCTCTAGTATTTTAGCCCCTGGCTCTGCTACGTTTTGGCACAGTTTGAGGACAGGATGTGGATGGTGACACAGTGGGACCAAGAACAGGTTTGAACCACTCTTTCAGCTGGCTGTGTAGTAAATACTTTGACCAAATAAAATGTGTTTAGAGAGACAGAGAGGAGAGACTGAAGTAGGAACAGCATGCCTATAAAAACACTTTAACGCAATTCGGTGAAATGATAAACATAGAGGTTTGACAGATGCATAAAAAGGTCATAGTGACATAAGGATATTCATGACAATTTAAAGGCTTTTATTTTACTATTTTGAGTGACCAAAAGCAGTGATAAATTAGAACCAGGAAGGTAATGTAGCTCTTGGACTTTCAGCCTCCCTAGCCTTAATTCTTGCCCAGGATGATGGGCATAAATCTGCCAGTTCACGCTCTCATTTTGTCTCAGGAGGCAAAAGGCAAACAAAGGACATTCATTTTCTGCCGCTGCTGCTGCGGGTGTTTTTTCCTCCTCTCCTCCTGCCTGTCATTGTGGTAGCATGTACTTCCTGGTGTGGAGGGGGTCAGATGGTGTTCCAGGATCAGGGCTCTTCCTTGAGTTCCTCAGGGTGGTTCTTTGGGGAGTGGAAATGGGTTTAAATAGTGAGGCTGCGGCTCCTGATGAAGGCCAGACTCCCTCACAGGCAGAGATAAGTCAGAGGGAAAGCGGGGATTTGATTTCCTTTGATAATGCAGTGAAAGCTGTTAAAAAAAAAAAAAAAANAAAAAAAAAGAGCAAGAAAAACCTGAAAGCAGCCAACACCCGCTCTCTGCCGGTGTTTGAACCAACTTTCTCTGTTATCCATGAGCATCTGCATGAGCTGCAAAGAGATTTGGAACATAAATCACACTGTGTTCTCCCAGAAAATCATTAAATAAATGAGACTTTTGAGAAATTAGATTTTTGAATCAATATACATTATTCCCTACAGATTCGAAAACACATTCAAGCAATGAACAATTAACAATGCTTCTATTAGTTTGATTTTTTTTTTTTTTTTNATTTTTTTTTTTTTTTACTTATTTCATATATTTATAACAAAAGGTTTTTTGAAAACTTATTAAATTGAAATATAAAAGAGTGAAAATATTGAATCAGATATTAATGGAGATCAATAAAGGTGTGTATGTATGTGTATATATGTGTGTGGGGGGGGAGTACTCATGTGTATGCATATATGTAGGGGATGGGTGATATTTTTGCACATATTTCAAAGGTTGATTCATAAGTTCTGAGTCTATCATAGAACAATCAAACTTGGTGTTGCTGTTTTTAAATTTTCAAGCTAAGCTCCTTCTAGCTTGTTACACTTCCGCCAACAATGAGGGATTCTACTTTCACAAAAAATAAAAGAAAATAAAACATTAAAGTGCTTACACACTTTCTTTTGGGTCAGGCTGAGGAGTTATCAATCAGCCCTCATATACAGAGAAAACCCTGCTATGATTTATTTAAAAAGGCTGCCATGGAAGACATGTTCTTCATCTAAAAGCCCTGAATTTTAGGGAAGTGTGTGAACTGTGTGTGTTATGTAAAAGGCTTTTCCCCTGGCAAACATGGAGTGCATAACTGGAGAGCCTGAGAAGTCTGGGCATCATCTCAACAGCCGTCAAGTGGGGAAGAATAACTCAACCAGCAGAGTAAAAAAAACTGAAAAATTATGTGATGACTCTGATGGAGCAAAATGTTTGCTTGGATGGATGTAATAAAGCCTTGTTAAAAGGTAAACCTTCAAAAACATTGAGGTGTTATCCTGATTGGTCACTACTATCAGAGGTCTGAAGGGGTATGGTTGACATCGTCTCCCTCCAGGAACTAATTCCTGCTTTGCTGCTGTGGTCAGTGGTTAGGAGATGAAGAAAGGAAAGGGCACATCTGAAGGCGTCAGAGGCTTTGGGAGAAATAGAGAAATAGACAGACGGGTCAACCTCTAATCTCTCTGTAAAGAGAGGGCGCTGCCACTAGAGTCTGACCCCCACTCCCCCTCTGTTCACCTCATCTAACCCTCGCTATCACCCCCACCAGCTCAGACTGGATGGCCACTCAAAGAATAAAATGAGAGCCAAAGCAACATTCCTGTCAAGTCAAGAATGAGGGAATCTACAAAAAAGAGATTACGGGGGAATCGCTGAATCAACCAGGAGAACAGATACATGCTAGATCCTCAGCATTTTAATATTAAAATGAATCCTAAGTGTTAAAACAAAACAGAATGGTGTGTGTAATCAATTACAATACCAGCATTGTCTTACTGCTTAGCACCAGCAGGAGGGGCTCTTTGCTGTTGTCTGCCATGTGGTTTTTCCTTTAAAGTACAAAATTGATGACATTTGGGTAGTGCAAAACACACACACACACACACACACACACACACACACACACACACACACACATTACAGTAAATGTGACAGCTTTCTCCATGGTAATGCAAACTAAACATTAGCCAGAAAGACATGACACACAGGCCAGCAGGGATACTCAATCATGTACAATGGAACTTAAATAAGCATTTATTGCCTAATTTCTAATAAAATGTGGCTATTGTGTAAATCTGTTTTTCTGTCAGCACCTCCTGTTTTCATTTTCACTCTTTCCTTCTAAAATGCATTGCTATATAGACTTATACGATGCTGCAAATCCACAGTGACCTATTTATCTGCAACAGTTGAATAGGCTCCGATTTATTAATGACCACAATTAGAAAAGGCTGAGAGTGAAAATGTTTCTGTGGCCTTACTTGTCATGTAAGAATGCAGTTTGAGAAGTAAAAGCACTGGATTTTTTTGGTGATTTTTTAAAAGTCTCGTACCTTAAAATGTCAGTGCGTAACTTTAGATCTGTGATAGGTCTTTTTGTGGGATTAGAAATACTAGATTATTTACAGTCAAATGTTTGTTGCACGTTTCTTGTCTGTCCTCTGAGATGTATAACGGTTCAATAAGGGGTCTTGTTTTGCTTACCGCAAGAGGCTCGCCACAGAAACCACAGGCTAGACCCCGTAACCCCGCTAAAGTATGCTAGAAATCACCCAAAACACAGGAGAAAATCTGTCTTTGTCCAGAGAATTCAAACCAACTGTGTGTGTGTGTGTCTGTGCACGTGTATGTGTGTGTTTTGGTATATCAGGACAGGAGAGGAACTTTCCCTGCACTGTAGCCCAGGAGATGAAATGAATCCATCAAAGAGGCAAAGACATGGCTCAGAGTGGCGGGAAATGTCCATTTGACACAGATAACCTGGAACACCTGTGTACTGTACCAGCTCGCTGTGTCGACTGCATGAAGCCTGCCTGTAGTCTGGAAAGTGATTCAAAAACAGTGTGTTCACATGTATTAGAGTCCAGATTATTGTCTGCTTTCTGCCTGCAGGACGGAGTTGTATTTCCACTGGCTGCCAAGTAAATGTCAAGCTCCAAGTGTCTAAAGAGAGAGATATGTTGCACCTCAGTTTTTACAGAAGTGACATCATGACAGCAACGCTTGTCGTCTAAGTGGTTTCCTGTGGCACCCTGCAGAAAACAGTCTGGGGAGCACAACAGGAACACACACATCCCAGCATGCAATGGGACCATACAAAGGGCTACCTGCATCTCTGCTTGGAAGCTTGGAGGAGAGAAAGAGAATGCATTTTTTCTAATACAATGAGTGCCGTCATCCAACAAACACGCTCTTAGCTGTCCCCATTGTGCCAGGAGTGCCTGTAGTCCAATGTAAACATCCCCCAATCATGACTATATTCAGACCCTGAGCAGGAAGTGATTTCATATCCAACATCCGCCTCAGTCTTCCTCTCAGGTGGTGGAGAAGGTTGTAAAATGAGGGAAGGGTGAGATGACCAGATGGGGCCCAGGGTAAAGAGGTGGCATAGAGCGACTCTGGTCCAAATCAGTCATTTTTGCCCAAATAAATTACTGTATATACTCAAGTATAATCCAAGTTTTGTTTTTTGTTTTTTTTTAAATCAAATTTCACAACGCAAATTTGGGGTTCGGCTTATACACGAGTAATTCAAATCGGATCCCAGAGAACAAAATTTCCAGGGATGGAAATACTACTCTTTACCACTACCCATGTAAAATAGTTTAAGTCATACCTTAGAATGATGTATTTCCTGACGAAACATCTTAATCACATTTTGCGGCGGCCAGTAAACCGTGATCAGTCAGTTACGGTAATCAGCTGCTGAAATAAATATCATGTTTACCGGTAGTGGATTATTTTCAGAAAATCAGAGGAATATTATGACAATATCCAGAAAAACTAAACATTAACAATTTATTTGCTAAACAAATAAACTGATGGAACAACATCAGGCTTATATACGGGTTTCTTTAAAAATCTAAATTTGCAAGTCAAAATCAGGGGGTCGGCTTATAGTCGAGATCGGCTTATAGTTGAGTATATACGGTACATGAATACAATATTTATAGACAACTGATACACAAAACTGAATAGTTGAATTTTTTTCATGTGATCGTAATTGAAAATTAAGGTCTGTTTTACAAATATCACTTATGCAAACAAACCTTTAACTTAGAAGAAAGTAATTCAGGATAACATATAGGTATGATTAAAAAAAATATTGATTTTTTAAAAATGTAATATGACTTTCAATTAGTGAGCCAGAAAAAAAAAAAAAAAAAANAAAAAAAAAAAAAAAAAAAGACAAAGAAAAATTTCCATCTAAATTTCCTTTTAAACCTGCACATAAAGGGCAAAACAAAACCTGTTTTAGGGCATGATTTGTGTCAATTTTTCAAAAAGTCTGTATTTTCTCTTGGTTTTAGTTTTAGGATGGTAACGTTTGTGTGACAATCCATGCAACAACGGCCACACACACACTGCAGACCCGTTTCATTACATCATTACAACAGAACAAGCATGAAGCCGAGCCAAGAACCCTGCAGGGAGCAAAGCGCCTGATGAAAAGAAGCTACATGCATGGCTGGCAGGTATAAACCCTGTAATGCTCAGCCAGACGAGTTTTACTGCATTGTATTAAAACTTCTCCAAGGCACCTGAGCATTGACAGTCCATATGCACACAGAACCAATCATATGAACCAAATTAGACTTTAAAACAGAGCCAGTCCTTATTGACGGGCAACAGACTAAAACAGTTGAAAGTTTTAAATATCTTGGGACATATCTTGACTGCTGACTCAGCTTCTCTGAAAACACAGAGTATATTGTAACGAAATGCTCCATCTTCTCAGGAGACTTCGTCCTGGAATGCAACGGGAGATCTTAGAAACTGTCTACAAAAGTCTGATTGAGAGTATTCTGACTTTTCATCTCCCAGCCTGGTACGGTCACTTAAACTATCAACTGAAAACTAAGCTCTGCAGAACTGTCCTATTAGCAGGTAAAATAGCTGGTAAACTGCAAATGTCCATGACTGACCTCTATACCAGTAGGACGATGAATAAAGCAAGGAATATTCTGAAAGACAGCTCCTATCCTCTATTCAATCAGTTTGAAGTCTTGAAATCTGGGAGTTGCTGTAGAGTGCTACTGGCAGCCAAAAAGATTTTTAAGAGATATTTTATTCCAACTGCTATAAATATTCTTAAAGGACCATACCACCCCCTTTTCATGTTTGAGCCAAATATGTTAAATTTTTATACACGTAATCTTGATGATCATTTGTCAAAGGATAAATCTATACTTCAGCTTTCCTGATATTTTTTAAAAACAACTTAATCTCTCAAAATCAAATATTCAAGTGATACACCCACCTTAAAAATCGATGTTTCGCCTGCTAATAGTTACGCAAAATTATGAAGTCACGGTCGTTTAAATTTTTTGATAAACGCAGGTCTTCTTTTGGGACTATATTCCCCGGTGGAGACATACATTCACTCTGTGCTTTTTATTGCGCTTAAATGCTAAAATTACATAACTATGAAAAAAACCTGAAAACACATGTTGTTCTCGATGATGGATTACCTATCCCAAGAACATTTCAAGTATCAACAAATTGATTTTAATAGCGCATTGAACTGAAGCCAATGGCTGGAATTTCTTCTAAAACTCATTATTCCAGTAGTATGCTTTGGGAAATGACTGTCAGTAACCTTACATGTATGAAAATTGAATATATTAGGCTCAAACATACAAAATGGATGGTATGGTCCTTTAACTCTGCAACATGACCACTTATACCTGCTCCATTGTTTGGTACTTGTAATTTTCTCTTTCTCCTTTGTCATATGGATTTTATATGTGAATGAAGTGTGTTTGCTTTGATTCTTAACAGTGTGCTGAAGACAAATTTCTATTTTTGGTGGACAATAAAGTTGTTTTCCATTCTATACACACTCCTATGTACACACACTCTGATTAGTGTATGGCCATGAGCAATAAGAAAAAACAGTAGTAGTAATTATAGTACAGGCAATAGTAATAGTTATTTTTATGTTTTTTTTTAAAACACCAGTTTGGAGCATATCATCGTGTTTGTAAAAATAAATGAATCACACTGAACTGCATAATGAGCCTTGTGTTGCTTTTGTTGAAGTTGAACAGTGGCATTATTTGAAAAAATACTTTGAAAAACATATGAAATTCATCTTTAAGTTATTTGCTATAGCCATAAAAGCAGCTCCAGAAAGGCATATAAAACACTCGATTAATATTTACTTTTATGGCCGTATGAGGAAGTAATAAATATTGTGGCGATGTTTGATTTCTTTGAGTGAATGTAGTCTGCGAGGAGCCAAACGGACACAAGATCAAACTTTACAAACCAAACACTAAAAGTGCTTCAAGGTGACAGCTGAGACAAACAGGCCGTTTTTCAAGCATAGAAGCAGTGAAAGCGCCTGAACAGACAAACACACCTGTGGTAAACTTCAAGGTAACTGCCCCTTTGAGTGTGTTTGCTTGGGTGTGTGTGAGTGTGTGTGGCAATGTGTCCTTCAGGTCTAAAAGCTAAACAAACACACACTAAACTGGGGTCATGGGTTCTAGAAACCGGTGTCACAACCTGATTCAACTCTCCTGCAGCTCAATAGTTGCCACAAATCATCTCTATTATAGAAAAAGTGAATTAAATTGGATTCTTCATTAAAGTTATTATAAGATCTGATTATTATTATCACAATTGGAGCAACTACAATCACCTTCAACATGACTAAAGTGAATCAGAGGCCTTACTAAAACCTGTGGACCATCTACCAGCTGTGACCCCCTGCTGGGAGAGGAGCTTGGGAAAAAGCTGCCACAGAGAGCGAAGGAAAGCATGAAAAGAGAAAACCCAAAATAAATGAAAGGAGGAAGAGACAGCAGGTGGGGAAGACACAAACAAACATGACGGCTACTTTTCCACCCACCTGCTCAACACAGCTTTCCCATACCTTCTACCGACAGAAGAGGCCGGAGCGACAACTGGTAGCTGGAGGAAACACCATTTAATATGCCTCAGCGAGAAATTCTTCGAGCATTTGAATTGTCTCAAATAGTCCCTTATAATGATTATATTTAATAAAACCTGCAGAGCTGATGTTTTTGATATTAAAACTGAATCAAACAACTCAGCGTCATGTGAAAAGATCGTTTGTAGTGACTAAGCTAAGAAGAAGAATGATCAATCTGAAGCTTTTCTGGCCTGGATATACATCATTTAAGGGTTGGGAATGTGACGTCAACCTTTGACTTTTCTTACTTCTGCAAATGTAAACACCAAAATGAATTATCACATTAAATACCAAAGAGGATTTTCAGGATTTGTCTGTTCTGTGGAAACGTCTGACAGATAAGTGTAATCAGTACACACACAGCACTATCTCCCTAAAAACTATGAAAGTGCGAAGACAGAGTGACGGACAGACAATACTAAAATCTCAGCTGTGTGATAAGAGTGAATTACTTTAAAGGACCATACCATATTTGCATATTTGAGCCTAATATATTCAATTTTCATATACGTAAGGTTACTGACGATCATTTCCCAAAGGATAAAACCGTATTTCAGCTTTCCGGATATTTTGCAAAATCTCTTAATCTTTNATCATTTCCCAAAGGATAAAACCGTATTTCAGCTTTCCGGATATTTTGCAAAATCTCTTAATCTTTCAAAATCAACTATTTAAGCAATACACCCAAAATCAATGTTTCACCTGCTAATACGCAGAATTAAAATAGAACCAAAGAAAAACAAAATAAATAAAAAGAATGTCAGCCACATGGAAAAATAAACTAGTGCTGGGTTGAAGCAATGTTATATCAAAAGAAAAAATAGTATGTGCCATATTAAATTGTCTATTAGTACAAAAATACATTTGAGGGCACACAATACAGCATCCAGTNTATGTGCCATATTAAATTGTCTATTAGTACAAAAATACATTTGAGGGCACACAATACAGCATCCAGTATCACAAATAAAGGAAGGGACCACTCTTCACAGCAGACCCCTCAAGTACATCTTTTAAAATCATTTAAACCAAGCACTTTTCTATGTGTAAATAAGAATAAAAAGTTTTCTGACTGTTAAAAATGCCATACGTAGTGTATGTGTGTGTGTATATGTTGGTAGAAAAGTTGGACTTATTACTGCTTATGTCAGTTCCAAGGCTCAGGGGTATAACCAGNATATGTTGGTAGAAAAGTTGGACTTATTACTGCTTATGTCAGTTCCAAGGCTCAGGGGTATAACCAGCATACAAACATAACCCATGTAACCGCTTTCTGTTTTTAACAAACTTTTTCTCTCTTAATATGCAACCTCATGAAGTCACGGTCATTTAACTTTTACCATAAACGCAGGTCTTCTTTTGGGACTATATTCCTCGGTGGAGACATACATTCACTCTGCGCTTTTTATTACGCTTAAATGCTAAAATTGGTAACTTCTAAAAAAAACCTGAATACACGTCTTGTTCGCAATGATGGATTACCTATCCCAAGAACATTTCAAGTATCAACAAGTTGATTTTAATAGCGTACCAGAATGAACTGAAACCAATAGTTGTCTGGAAGGTAGGAAAAATATTTTAAATTCACTGTTCCAGTAGTATGCTTTGGGAAATGATTGTCAGTAAAGTGTATGAAAATTGAATATATTAGTCTCAAACATGAAAAATGGGTGGTTGGTCCTTTAACTTCCCTGATGGAGAGAGAGAGAGAGAGAGAGAGAGAGAGAGAGAGAGAGGTCAGGAAAACCATTTGCAACCTGTATACCTCAAACATGATGATTCCTTTTAACTCACTCCTCCTGCCTTGCACTTTGACATTCCTCTCCCACACACTCAGATAATAAATCTTCTTATCAGAGAGAAACCCTGATGCCAAACAAATTCTGCTCAGGAATCAGTAACACAAACACAACCGTGAAAGTGAGTCGGTGGTGACAGCCAAGAGGAGCAGGACGCCGATAAGAGCTGCTGAGGAGGCTGCTGCTGATCAGTGCTCAAACACACACGTGTCACGGCGTTCTGTGCTCCTGCTTCCACTCACCATCCGCCTGTGATTAACTGCAACCTAAACCACGTTCACACTAATGCAGATCAGTGTTAAAATGCCGTGTGTGAAAAGTTTCCATTTCAGTCTGACTACGGTGTTTAAGTTATGCTTAAAGAAAAAAAAATCAACTTATGCAGTTTTTTGATTCAAATCAAAGTTGTGTGTTTGTCTGTTGGTATGAAAACTGAAAACAAAAGCTATATCAACAGGAATATTATTTGTTTGACTATATGCTTTTTGTGTCTGTGTGGAAAAGGTCTTAATTAAAGGACCATGCCAGTAGTTTTTCATGTTGCATACATGTGCTTCTGTCAATTTCCAATTTATTATTTCCAAAAATTGTATTTATAATAATAGTGTGTAGATTGCTATGATACATTATGTATCTCAAGCATGTTTCAAGTCTCTACAAGCTGATTTTTATAGCATACTGGAATGGAAGGTAGGAAAAAATTTCTAAAATTTACCACTCCATGTTTTCTAAAATGGTTAGCAGTATGTATTTTTTGAGCTCAAGCATGATAATTAATAGTTCAGCAGCAGTTTTGTGAAGGCAACATCCAAAATCACTCTAGTCCCTTTTGTGCCCGGTAGTCTCTCATGGCGCCTTTTCATGTGAGGCCTGGTTCATTTTTCAGCCATATAAATCCCTGAGCACAGACTGACAGGCTCTCTGGGAAGACAGATGGGTCTGCAGAGACTTGTGAAAAGGGGGAACCTTGGTGCGCTCCCCTGAGCGGGAGCACTGGGGGGGAGTTGGTCCTGGGTCACCATCTCCCACATTAGCAGCCATTAAATCTTTCCCCCCACACACATGGTCATAAAACACGACATGCATCCGTATGACTGAGAGGGAAACCTGAACTCAAGTTAAGATGTGAGATTTCAGCACTTTCTTACCTTTTTCATTGATGGGTTTGTTGCTTGGAAGATGTGTTTTTCAGTGTATACATCACATGGTGTGGATGGTGTCAATGATAGAGATGGGGGGTGGGGGGTGGGTACTGAGGTCATATGTCCAAGATTGTCCCATCNCTAAAAAAAAAAAAAAAAAATCAACTTGTCGAAACACGCTTTATGTAGGTAATTCAGCACAGCAAACAAAACTATCAGTTTTTTTTGGTAAAGTAACATAATATTAATGCTTCAGCATGGATTCAACACGGAGCTACTACACGGAAGAAAATGTATCTCTCCACCAGGGAATATAGTCCCTGGAGAATACTGTTTTTACTGTGAAATTAAAACTGGTCATGCCTTCTACAATCATACATAAGTGTTAGCAGGTGAAACATTGGATTTTAAGGTGAATGTATCACCTGAACATTTGATTTTGAAAGATGAGGGCATTAGGGAAAACAATGCAAAAGCTAAAAAAAAAAAAAGAAAAAAAAAGGCTTTGGTGTAATCTAACATACAGTATATATGGGAAGTATTTATTGGGCTAAACATGCAAAATTACAGGTATGGTCCTTTAAGTTCTCAGGCACAATCAAAAGGTTCTGAATAAGTTGAATCTGCTGCAGGACCTACTGCCTACAACAAATAAAACTAAAACTTTCCAACTAAAATTTGTAGTTGGAAACAATCAGAACCTGAATTCAACAAATAAAAATACATGTTTTTGCTTAACATTTAATTACTTTAAGTCACATTTCTCCCTAAAACCCTCCAAATCATTAGATAAAGTACTCAGCACATGGTAGCTATAGTCCTGATATAGATGTGGAGCAACAGAAACTGTCATTGTCTAACATGGATGTCTACATCTGTGAAGCAGGAAACCGAGTCATCCTGCTCGTTTTTTGTCCTTGAATGCAACCCAATCCAGACCCAAGGTGATCAGGAAAGAAGGGATTTTGTTTTTCTTGAGTCATTTTCAAAAATAAATTAGCAGAGGGGTTGAGCAGCATGTTCACAGAGTGAACCCTATTACATATTCAACCCATAGATGCAAAACTTCCCCCTGCAGAAACCTCAACAGAGGGTTCCTATTTTCCATCTCCTCACCGTTACTAGAACAGCTACAGATCAGCAGGCGTTGTTACTGTCTAAACAGACCTCCCCTTTTCGCTTATCTGTTCTTGGAGTAATCATAGAAGCAGATTTCTAATTCCATTGCTGCTGCACAGCGTGGCTTTGGCTGCCTTTTATCCCTGCCTCAGTCCGCTTTTCCCTCCCGTTCATCTCATCTATCAGCCCGCTCTGAGTCACATATTGTTGTAGCGTTAACGCAGGGAAGCACCCGTCGACCGGAAGATCTGCTTCTGGAGATTGAGGCAGTAACTAAATGACGCTTCCTGTCTCCCACCCTTTATCCCCCTTCTAATGTTGCCTACAGTACCATTACATCAACATTAAGACCCTCACATTATAACCTTTATAAATGATTTCTATCTATTTCAACTGGAGATCAGAGCTGAAAAACACTTGAATGTCACTTTGTACATTCTGAAATGCAGCAACTGTACCTGAGCTGCAATGGAAGAAATTATGATACTTTCCATTCTGGGAACAGCCAATACTTGCATATTTTACTCAAAAAAAAAAAAAGAACATTTGTCACATTTAAATGAATCATGACAAAACAAACAGTCAAGGGGAAAGTATGTGTTGCACGAACGGCAAATTTAAGATGAAAACGACCTCAGACTAAGACGTTTTGCTTGCTGCCATTGCCTACTACAGTCCCTGCTGCAGAATGCCATAGGAACAAGAGGTCATAGGTCACAGCAGGTTTGCATTGAATCAAGCGCAAAATAAACCCTGACACATGTTACAGATGTATCCTCCACTTCTCACCACCAATACATCTACATTTACGGAAAAGGGTAGAGAGAAATTTAAGTTTGTTCCAAACTGGGCGGATAATTGCAAGCAGGGAAGGCCGAGAGAGCGATGATCAAAGACGGGGAAGGATTGTCAGGGTTTTGCTTGGAAGACGTCGCTGGTCGATGTTAAACAGAGGGGTTAACTGAACTGATCTGGTTGGGTAAACGGTTGCTAAGAGTGCAGGAAATCTGTCTGAGTGTGTTTCTTTCTTGGCGGGTGTCAGGGTGGGGCTGAGCGGGAGGTGCGGGTGAGCCAGTCTGCAGGATTGAGATAAATTCAGAGGGGAGTAGATAGGAAGTTCTCTCACATCACTTCCTCTCTTTGTTTTAGCCGCTATTTTCAAGGCTTGGAATGTAGTTCCTGTAGAGAGGTGAAGGAATTCAAAACAAGTTCATTAACCTCTGCGTGGGGCTGCACGGAGGTGGGAAAGGACTGTGTGTGTGTGTGTGTGTGTCACTCAGTTTAGGGTGGATGCATTATAGCATTCTCATATTTTCTGTAAGACCATCATGCTTCTACATACCGCTGTGTGTGTTTTGTACAGTATGTGTGTCTGAGTGTGTGGGAGACTGAGAAAGTTCGAGTACCACACCCTCCTCACATCCTGTAGCGGGCCTGTCCTCCGTGTGTGTCTCCGGCCAGGGGTCCCGAGACATACCAAAACCCTGCAGTCCCACAGCACGCTGACATAAACACTGACCCTGAAAAGGAAGTCTGTGTGTGTGTGTGTGTGTGTCTGTGTGTGAGAATGCATTTATACGTCCAAGCTTGCATATGTGCAGTGGTGGAAGAATCAAATCCTGAAGTAAAAGCATTAATACCAAATTACTCTAGTATCAATAGTGATAGTACTACTTGTGTTAAGACTATTAAATTATGAAAATCTCTTTAAAAATGGAAATACAAGGTTTTCACCCAACAACATGGAAGGGAAAACCTTGTATCTCCAGTTGTATCTCAGATGTCTCAGAGAATTTCATAATGTACGAATGACTATTTTGAAAAGTAAAAAAAAAAAAAAAAAAAAAAAAAAAAAANCTTTTTTTTTTTTTTTGCTTGTTTCATATTATACTGCATTATACTGCAGACTGGACTTGCCTTTTGGTTTTCTCCTAAAACCCTGGCACTGTCCCATTTTATGTTTTATTGTATCATATTTTATCATATACAGCACCTTTCCTGGAAGCCAATAAAAACCTTTAAAAAAAAATGCATTGTGTCACTAAGAAAAACAAGTGATTCCCTGTTTTAAACTGCAGCAATTTATGATCTAATGTGATGTTGAATTATAATTAGTTACTGCAGCCATCAATAAAGTGGACTAAAGGTCAAAAGTAGCCCAAAATAAAAAATAAAAAAAAACTCAAATAAAGCACAAGTATCTCAGAGTTATAACATAGTATTTGAGGAAGTGTACTTCATTTCTTTGCACAGTAATAAATTACTTTCTAAGCTACAACATACAGTATTTCCACAGCTACCCAGCAATTCATGAGTTGTGCTGGTGAAGACAGGATACCGTTCACATAGTGCATTTTATTAGCAGAGGGGTATATGTTGATACCCATGGCTCCGTGCACAGACATCCAGAAATCCACCAGTAAAGACCTCAGGCCACTAATGACTGTAGGAAAGTTTTGTCAGCAGCAGCAGTGGGATTTGAAGGAAAATTTGTCCAGATCCATTTTGATTTTGGACTTCACAAAAACGAGTGTGAATATTGGTGGAATGTAAATTCACAGCCTTCCATGTAAAATCATCACAGAGAGATATTAGAAAAATATACATTTAGCTGTAAGTGAATAGTACATTTACTTAAGTACTGTATTTTAGTACAATTTTGAGGCACTTGTAATTGAATATTTGTGTTGTACGTTTATCCAGAAACTACAGTTACAGATTTCTTTGCAGATAATTATTCGTCACAGATTTTAAAAATTAACGAGATAAACTCATTAAAGGGATAAAAACTTTTAATCTCAGCCTTGTTTTAGCTCGATAGCACAATGTATTTTAGACATGAAATCAAGAGTTTTAGAAAGAAAAAAGTGAGGGATTGTCCTTTAAGAAAGAATGAAAATTTCCAAAATTAGAGATAAAAGCTTAAAAACCTTGTATCTCCATTTTTGGGTAAAACACTTAACAACTCCAGCTATGAATACTTTTATGACTTTATTCCAAATTCTCAAAAATTGCAGACAGGTTTTTCACGCTATGCTTTGAAAAACCTTGTATCTCCATTATTGGAGATGTTCATTACTGATGCATATACCAGATACATGTTATTGCCTCAGTAATTGAATGTACATCATAATAAGTACATTCTACTTTGGATTTTTGAGTCCATTCCCTTTAAGTACAAACTTGAATGCAGATATTGTACTTACAGTATAAGGAAGTTTTTTCCATTGTAGCTTAGTAACTTTTACTAAATCAAAGGATCTGAATAATTCTTCCAGCACTGTAATAGGTAAAGGTATATTGTGTGTCACTATGGGTGCTGCTGAGTGTGTGTGTGTGTGTGTGTGTGTGTGTGTGTGTGTAGCGGTGTGTGTGTTTCTGAGTCTGGCAGCCAAGTGCCTGCATAATTAATAGCTGAGAGGGTTTGTACAATAATCTCTGTAAGACAGAGGACCCACACGTTCATCCTGACCGTTACTTTGCTGATGGTGTGTTTATCTTGTGCGTGAGGTCGACCGGCCTTCTCTTGTTTTATCACTCTCTCTCTGGCCTCCGTTAGCACTCCTTCATTTCTTAATGCTCCCCTCCTCCATGCCATCAGTACAGTTTGTTGACAGGGTGATGGCACTAGCACTTTGCGGGCACATTAGGGCCCCTCTGCTAACGTCTCTGACACAGTAAAGAGAGCGCTTTGCCTCGAAAAGCCTGCAGGAGGCAAAGCTGCAGCGCCGCCGTCAGAAAGGCTCATTTGTTAGCTGCAGCATTTTGCAGCATCTGATCCACATCCACATACTGTGCCCGTATTTAAAGGTCAGGAGGTCATCATCTATATTTTTATCTGCTCCTGTTTGATTGACGTTGTTAGAGGAAAACCACCAAAACCACGTGGGTAACATTTCGTGCGAGCTTCCAGTCTATGGAGACATCTGATGCCCCTTGTGTGTTCCCCCTCAGTTCAACATGCAGCTTTTATAGAAATACCAAGCAAACTGTCAGGTTTGATTTGTTTGACTTTTGCTCACCATAGCTACGGTGAATAATCGTATTTATAGTAAATGGATGTCGAGGACAGTGGGGCTTTGGAAGTCATGTAAAAAAAAATGGAGACAGACAGTAGATCAAATAGCTGTAATGTTCCCAGGGTTCAGCTGCGGTTTGAAATAAAACCCCTCACGGGTCTCTGTCTGATACACCAGAACTGTCCCATCTGGGCTTAGTTAGCGAGTATGATATATCTTTAATGAACCCGTCATTAAGACATAAGGAGAAACTAACAGTGCCGAGCTGGTATTTGTCCTCTGTGGTATGACCACATCTCCTTAAATACACAATTCAAACAGCGTTGAGCTCCATTAAAGGGCTGCAAGCCTGCGCTCTCTGCACAAACTCAGACGAAAAATCAATTCAACACATCAATAAGAATCAAGTTATAACATGACGGAAACACACACACAGAGCTCTGCTGTCTATCAGAGGTGAATGGGGGAGGATAATATCTTATTTCTACTCGACTTCAGCAGTTTCAAATCCTAACTATGATTTCCACTATGAGAATTTGGTTATGAAAAATGTGAATGAAGTCATGGAATCTTATTAAGTTACTATGCTGGAATTTTCAGGAGCAGCTCCATATTCAGTTACTTTATAATTTATCTCAAAATACATATTTTGCATGTAATATTTTGTACATTCTCTATCAAACAAGATGTGGAGTAGGGTTGCAAAAAGGAAGCTACAACAAATTTGATATAATTGGATGTCAAATTTTCATTGCCGATTAGAAGGAGGACATATAATGCATTTGTCCCACGTACCCCGAACACACCGAGTTCCAAATTACACCCATTTTAAAAACCCAGATGGTTAAATGGCAGGATACTATTGAATGTGATACTATTGAATGTGTTCAATACTATGTATTGAACACATTTGTTGTATCTCTGTTAACCCATCTCACACTGTAATGTTCCCCTTAAATGATCCCCACCATGTGCTTCCATTAACACCCTCCTCTTTTGTCTGCTTCTGCAAACACCGGATAGTGATCCACGCGGGACTCAAAGGACGCCGTTATGGAAACCACAGAAAACAGCACAATGCCAAACATGGCTGCTGATAAGCCGCAATAAATTCTGGCAGCAATACCAGCAATTTCACAGCCAAAGAATACAGCGTTTCTGCTGCGACACCTCAGCGTCTAGCAGTAAATATTTGTGCGGAATAGAACACTTCATCATAAGCATTCATCAATGGAGAAAATGGTTCAGGATTAAACTGTTATGGTGGTAAGAACGCCTACATTTTACACTTCTGCATCCATATTGAACGACTCCTGGGAGCCATTGGACCGCAGACAACATGGCCACGGTTCCAAACATTATCCTGAGAGCAGGAGAATTTGATTACTGTGGTAAATAAACCAATCAGTGTCATGTGTGTTTCTGGACACAGTGTATAAAATCTGTAATGTCTCCATGCTGTTTGATGACAGACTGACAAGGAGGGCTGGCAGCAGAAAGAAGGAAATACTATGAAGGAGAGGCCATTAAAGGAATATTACAAAATGTACTCACACAGGCTAAATATGTAATTTGAAACGATCCCCGGCTGTGGAAGTGTGGTAGAGTTTTATCACTAGGACCACCAGAGCAGAGAATCTTTTTCTTCTCCAGGGAAAGGGAATGAATGCAGGCTGGTGTCTGCTGCTGCTGCTGAGGGGTCAAAGGGCAGCGATGGTGGTGCTGGTAGACCTTGGACCGCAGGATGTCCTGTTTGGCTGCTCAGCATGGAAATCCTACACAGCAGAGACAAACGCACACATCCAGGACTGTGAATCAGCATTGCTGAGAAATCCAACACAGATCCAGCAGAAAACATAAATGGAGTCAGACCCTTAAATCCAGGCTCAATAGGTAGACCCAGGTCCAGATTCAGACCAAAAGACAATTTAAAAGACCATACCCCCCATTTTCCATGTTTGAGCCTATTATATTCAATTTTCATACACGTAATGTTACTGACAATCATTTCCCAAAGGATAAAACCATATTTCAGCTTTCCTGATATTTTGCAAAATCTCTTAATCTTTCAAAATCAAATTCAAGCGATACACCCACCTTAAAAAATTCTGTTTCTCCTGCTAATAGTTACGCAGCATTATGAAGTCGCGGTTGTTTAAATTTTTCGACAAACGCAGATCTTCTTTTGGGACTATATTCCCAGGTGGAGACATACATTCATTCTGCACTTTTTATTGCTCTTAAATGCTAAAATTACAAAACTTCGAAAACAATCTGAATATACGTGTTGTTCACGATGATGCATTATATCCCAAGAACGTTTCAGGTATCAACAAGTTGATTTTAATAGTGTACCAGAATGAACTGAAACCAATGGCGGTCTGGANTTTCAGGTATCAACAAGTTGATTTTAATAGTGTACCAGAATGAACTGAAACCAATGGCGGTCTGGAAAAATTTTTTAACTCACCATTCTAGTAGTATGCTTTGTTAACCTTACGTGTATGAAAATTGAATATATTAGGCTCAAACATGCAAAATGGGTGGTATGGTCCTTTAAAAGGTGCAATGGCATGTTTAAAGCTGATGCAAAGAAAAGAAAGGTTGACTGTGAAAACCATGAATTTAAGGATGAGCGGACTGAGAAATAAGTGTTCAATCCATCTGAGAGAAGCACGAAACATGTGTGCAGTGGTGATTATGACGAGTGGTAACATAACACCATAAAAACCCCCATTTTAGTTTATAATTGAGCTCCAGTTAAAACTTTGAACTATCTGACATATACAAACACAAACAAAATCTAGACAAGTTCATGTATCAACTGTGATCTGACCTGCAAAAGTTGATAGCCTATAGGTGGCGCTACAGCAATATGATCAATTTAACTGCCCATAATTCAGGTGTCATGAGTGTGAATCACGTTAAAGTTTGCACAAATGCCATGGTAACGCCCCTAACCCCAAACACTAAACGATTCTGGTAGCAGGCATTTATGAATGAGGGAACATGGTTTTATGATATTTGCCTTATTGACACATTAAGCTGGCACTGTGCTTTGTGAATTTTCTTCTTCTTCTTCTTCTTCTTCTGGCGGAATCTTCCACCATAGAAATCGAGTAGAGTGAAACCTTCTAAAGATAAATATGGCATCTCTACGTGAGGTGTTTACTGCGGCCAAAATATGAGATCTCCAATCAAAGCATCACACAGAGATGTTAGTGCACACACACACACACACACACACACACACACACACACAAACATAAATTCGCACAAACACATTCTAACAGAGCGAGGAAAGCAGCAAAAGAATTCCTCGATGTTCACGCTCGTAGACTTATGTGCACACAAGCGATAAACATAAATCGTGCAGTAGGAAAACTCGTCCATGTTTGCGAAAGGCAATAATATTTAATCTGCGGCGCATATTTTCTTCTAGCTTCCTTTCTTGCTTTTTTCATTCATCGGTGTTTTCACTGAAGTGCACTGAATACTGGCTGACGTATAAATATCATAATCCATGTTTGAATGCATTGTGTATGTTTGGAATTTTTACTTTTTCAGCCTAATTGCTGGGCACAGCTGCCCTCTGTTCATGCCCCATTCAGGGTCAGTGCTCCTGCCCTTTAGCAAAATCTGTCAGGCTCGCTTTGACGCAGATCCGTTTCCTGTCAAAGTGAGATTTTTATTGTTCCAAGGGAACACACTCCTGAATCTCACTCCTGCAGCCTTTTCCTGTTTCCTCTCTAACAGGAAGTGCTGCTACGCTTCAGTTTTTCCCCCCTCCCGCATCTTTTCTGGGCCAAATCTGGAAACACTGGCTATAAAACTTTGCTTGGGTGGACCAAGCCTTGATTTCAAAGAATGAAAAGTGTTCCTTAAAAAGAGATACACGCCCACTTCCATCTCTCACAGCAACTTCCACATGGTTTCATGCACACACATTCACAAACAAGCTGAAACAGCTTTTGCATCCTATATTTCCAATGTGGCCCTCTGAGCAATCAGCCTTGAAGGTGTGTGTTGGTGTGTGATCACCAGCAACCCCAAATTGAAGCATTTCCCATGGTGCCTCAGCACGTAACCTCTTTGTTATCGCAGTGAAACCATGTCTTTGTGTGCAGCAAGGATCATATCGCACGTTCAGCAGGTAGGCTCTTAAACCAACCTTAATAAAAAAGATTAAACACAAAATTCTGTTTCATTATTGTAAAAGGTACCAGGATTATTGTTTAACAATGACAAAGAAATATGGATGTAAAATATGATTATACGCAAAGTTCAATGAGAAATGCAATTTTTTTTCGTGGCTACAGAAAGCTTTTCAGAGCTTTTCAGGTACCTGATCTGAATCCAGTCACGACCCTCCCCCCATATGCAGATCCAAAACTGGATGTGATTCAAAATGTAATCAACTCTTCCTTTATCCAAAATTTTTATTAAAAAATTGTCCTTTGCATTTTGGAGATATCCTACAAATACAGATGAAAACACTGAATTTCCATCAGAAGCATTAAGACTGCATTATGAAATAATCTCATAAAGCATAATGCATGACAACCGCCATCAGAGGCAAATCCAAATGTTTTAAATCTACAGTTTTCTGTCAGTTGCCATTACAACAATGTGGATGGGAGCGAGCCAGCACTGCTAAATAGATAAAGAAAAATTACCTGGACGAAAAAAAAAAAAGAAATAAATTAAGCCACAGACGACAAAAAAAGAGATCATTTCTCCCTTTGGAGCCTCAAGAAACTCACAAGCAGCAGGAGGGAAAACAAACTCCATCCTTATCATGCAACTCTTTGGCTTTAACAAGCTGCAATTTAACAGATTTGATCTCACAATGAGCTTAACCACTGTATAAACATGAGCCTATATGAACTCTCCATTGTGCAATCAGCTGAAGTATGGAAACAAAGTGATTTTCTACAAGCGAGGTGTAGCTTCAGCAAATAACCCACAAATAACCTCAGCGCTTCCAGCTCTGATGGTTCCTGTGTTGGCACTCTGACCGCAAAAGCTCCGACAGGCCAGAAAAGCTGCAGGCACTTGCCCTCTTAAAGATGTCTGCGCTACAATGGAGCCCGAAAAACGCTTCAAAATCTGATTCGCAAAGCGGTTTGAGCAGGATGGAGAGTGTTTGTGCAGGAGAGGAGTTTTATCAGCGCCAAACACTCACAGGAATTCCGGTTTGGGATTGTCCATGCAATTCCTGCGTTCCACAGGAAGCCCTGCATAAAAAGCAACTGAAAAACGCCCAAACACATTTCATTTGCTGCCAGTCGGCTCACGGGGAGCACCGAGAATTAACCGCGGGGTTTACTGCAGCGGCCAGAAGCAGGAGGCGAGCTTTAAAAGAAATTGGTACCATGGAAGAGCGACGGACAGCAGCGCAGCAGCGGCGGGTGCCCGAGGCCGCTCAGCCTGCGCGCGCACACGCACCGGATGACCCCACAGGCCTGCTGAGAGGGTGAGACGTTCATTCTTACCTGGGTTCTGCATAACTGCCAAGATCACTTTTATTTTATTTTATTTTATTTCACTTTATTTTATTAATAAGAAAAACTACCAGGGAACCATTTTTCATTTTACTGCGTTAGGGATATTTGACATTTTATTCATAAAAAAAAAAAAAAAAAAAATGTGATGGATGCCACAATAAATTATACGCCATAACTAAGTTTATTCCATATCTCTGAAAGAACTGAATTGAACTGGGTCTATGAGATGTTCATGGGTCTTAATAAGTAATAATTAAGAACATATTAATTGAAATGCAGCATTCAGAGACATTATTCTTTTTTTGTTCATGGCTTAGTGTTCATATATTTGTTTAGTTTAATGTCAAAGATTAAATCGGTTTTTTCGAGAATTTGGCAGCAACAAACGTGAATGCCACTCTGGTGTTAAGAGAATAGAATTTTTTTTACATAGAAGATATTTTGACTTTCCATAGTGGAAAAGCCACACTCATTAATATTAATAATATTATTAATATTAATAATATTAATAGCTCTGTTCCATTCCCTGGCGAAGATACAGCTAAATTGAATACAGCCAGCATATACATACAACACAAAATAAAGTTCTTAATAGTTATAATTATTTCTTACATCAAGATACAAGCAAATATTATGGGTTTTTTTTTTTTTTTTNGGGTTTTTTTTTTTTTTTTGAGACAAAAATAATAATTCATAGGATCAATTTGATTTTTTCCATCACAGACTTAAAAGTTAAACCCAGTTTGGGAAGTTTATTGTCGGTGGGAGGAAAAAAAAAAAGTCTGTAAAAATCCAGTGTCGTCACACCTGGGTCCCCCAGTCTAGGCTGGGTGAGGTGGGGGACACCCAGCTGGAGGAGAGGGAGGAGGTCCTACCATCACCCCCCATGCTCTCTGACAGTCTGAGATCCAAACCTGACTAGTAGCGGAGTTTTATCACTTTTCTCCCGGGCGGAATATAACGGGACTCTTTAACGGGACTTTCCGGTTACGGTCTGCAAAGGGATTAATCATAAAAAGGTGATTGTACTTTACACGATTTGTGATCATTTGTATACCCATGCATGTATCCTGGATATCGGTTTGTATTGGTTTTTCCGTGCGTTCCGGTGGTCCAGCATCCCTGCAAGGCTTCCGCATGTGATCGGTATAAAAAAGAACATGGAGTATGAATGTGTTTTCTTTAAGTTTATTTCTTTAGTTAACGTCTCGCTCATTTAGTGTGTGAACGTGTGTGCGCGTGACAGAGAGAGAGAGAGAGAGAGAGAGAGAGAGAGAGAGAGAGAATGTTGTATGTGATCTCTATGTATAATGCTGTAGAATAGCGCCCTCTCATGGCGACTATAACAAATTGTTGCACCTACCAGGCTTCAACTTTGACTTACAGTTTGAAGATGGCAGTCTATGTACTTTTTTTTTTGTATGCACACACACACACACACACACACACACACACACACACACACACACACCATCAGTAACACCTGCTACTGACCTCTCAGAGAACTTTCTAGGGTTTTATTCCGTTACAAATCTCTAATATCTAAATTTCTAGATCACTGATTTGATTCGAGATTCTCCTGATTTCAAGTTTTAAAAAATTTACAACCGCTCTTTATGGCAAAGTAGAAATTAAATCTCTCCAGAATTGCTGCATGAATGCAAAATTTACTTTATTAACTGAACTTCCTACCACCAACCTGCTTTTTTTTTTTTTTTTTNTTTTTTTTTTTTTTTTTTGAAGAGTCTATGGTTTACAAATCCCACATCTAAAAATGTTGCTAATGTACTTTTTACATTTCAAAAGGAGAATGAATTAGATAAATGGCAGCACTCGCCCATCTTACAGCCTTCTATGACATCATGATGAATAAAACCATGAATGAAAACACTCTCATCCAATCATAGCAGCTGATTCGTCAAGAGAACTCCCATGCTATGTGTGTGATGCACTTTCCCCTTCTTCACCTTTCTTATTGCAAACATGATTGATGCTTTATTTTTTTTTTTTAACATGCTCATATGGACACACATATTGTCTTCAAAGCCCCCCCTCCCCTGCAGTGCTGAGAGTCATGCTAGCTGTGATGATTTGTGAATGAACACGGGCTTGATATGCATGTCTTGTCTCCAGGCGTTGAGCCAGCAGGGGATCAGAGAGACATGCAAGCTGTCAGCCGAGGCTTAGTATCACCTCCAGACTAACTCAGGCCTCTGCTGTCCAAATCCACAACCTCCCATCACAGGTTGGGATTTAGCATCAGCCCTCTTTAAGACATATATGTAGACCAGAGGAAGGTCTAAGCTGGCGGTAACTTGTTTTCTGTAGAAGGATGACTCTGCTTCTTTTAATCCTGCACAGTATGCATTAGTTTTTAAAGGAGCAAAGGAATAAGAGAACATTTCCGAGCATGTCTTTGTTGCCATGTCATTTGTGTGAATCAGACAGTCCATTGTGTAGGTCCATATATCATGCATAGATGATTACGTGTGCTCAGGTGTGATGTGTGACAAAAGAGTCTCGGCAAGAATGAAAGGAAAGGTGTACAAAACGGTGGTGAGACCAGCGATGTTGTATGGCTTAGAGACAGTGGCACTGAGGAAAAGACAGGAGGCAGAGCTAGAGGTAGCAGAGACTAAAATGCTGAGGTTCTCTTTGGGAGTGACGAGGATGGATAGGATCAGGAACGAGTACATCAGAGGGACAGCGCATGTTAGATGTTTTGGAGATAAAGTCAGAGAGGCCAGACTGAGATGGTTTGGACATGTACAGAGGAGGGATAGTGAACATATCGGTAGAAGGATGCTGAGGTTGGAACTGCCAGGCAGGAGGCCTAGAGGAAGACCAAAGAGGAGATTTATGGATGTAGTGAAAGAGGACATGAAGTTAGTTGGTGTGAGAGAAGAGGAGGCAGAGGATAGGGTTAGATGGAGGCAGATGATTCGCTGTGGTGACCCCTGAAGGGAAAGCCGAAAGGAAAAGAAGAAGAAGATGATTACGTGTGCTGTGTCTTTGCTTTTGTGGGATCTTAGTTGATGAGGTCAGAAGGTCAGCAGTAAAATCAGTCCAGATCCACAGCCTGGCTTCATGTTTGTGTCCATGCTGGGCAAAAAAAAAAAAAAAAAAAATGCCAACACTCCATGCGGTTTGAGTATCGGCACATTATCTTCCCGCTGAAGAGGTTCTGCAAAATGCTTTTTGAGTTGTAACTTCACATGGATGATCACGCTCTACTCCTGAGATTAGTGCACACAAAATCAAACCCCCGCAGTGATGACGAGCAAACTGCTCAGACTTTACATAGGCTGCGTCTTTACTGCAGGTCATAAAAACATTTAAGAGGAGGCAGAGTACCTGAATGTCCTAAATCAACCCACTCCACTCTGCTTTATGATCCACTTTAAAATCACTCAGCTCAATCTACTAAAAAAAAAAAAAANAAAAAAAAAAAAAAAAATCCTAAATCTGTTAAATAATCATTTGATTATGTTACACTTTAAGTCAAAATTTGGGATGACTGCAGTGTAGCCTTTTCATTTTGCCCCCACCCTTACCCCATGATAGAACGTCTCTCCTTTTTATAGCCCCATATTCAGCTCAGATGTATTCCTGGCATGCAAATGTGACTACTTTGCAGTTTTGGACAGTTTTTCTTTTCAACGTGACGTTAGGACTTCCAGATTCTGTGAATCAGAGAATCAAGTCTGCTATTTTTCACCCTCTTACCTTACCTGCCCCACTTAACCGTTAATAGTAAAAGACAGAGACTGTTGGTTGGTGTTCTGATAGCTGTTTCACCCCGTGCCTTACTAACGTGCACTAATTCTTGTGCAAGGGGTGCGTGGTCTGGTTCGCAAAGGTCCTCCAAGAGTCTGACATGACACAGCTGACACTGACAGGGATGGAAAGAATGGAGTCCATCTCATTAAAGGACATAAGCTTTGACTCATGGTTGCTGAGGAATGAAATGTAGACCATTCAAGTTTCTATTACAACTAATTTCTGCATGATGATCGGGTTTTGGAATTTATCCCCTTGTTCACCTCATTTCTCAGCTTCTTAAAGTGCTTGATGAAAAACAGGGCTTCATTTTTGCTTGAATTCATCTGCAGCATGATCATGTTTCTCTCTCCTCGCAGGTAGCAGGAGTCGTCCTCCTGGAGGATCACCTACTCATCTGTGAGCGGAGACGTTGGCTGCCCTTCATCGTCCCTCTCCTCTTCCCGTATTGGCCCGGAGAGCAAGAGAGTGACAGAGGCTGAACGAGGGAACGTGGGAAAGAGGAAGACATGTACCAAATGCTCCTTCTTTCCTCCTCCCTCTTCATCCTTCATGTGATGGGCACCCCCCAGTTCTTTGGTCACCATGGGTAACAGCCTTGCTTAATAATCTTCCTGTGTTTATTATATCCTGTCATTTGCTCAGTTTGCTCTTCAGTAGCTGCATAGTCCGTTGACTTCACTCACGGGTCTCTATTTCAGCCCTTGAGTTGACATTCTAACCACTGCAAACGTACACAATTTGGTCAAACGGCATTTAGGCATTTAAGGGGCTCTCAGGGCTGCGGCTCTAGACTCTAGCCAGCTTGAAGAGTTTCCAGGCTCGTCTTGTCATTTTCAGTTGATTTCCTCAAAGACCAAAATAAACTGAAAGTCTGATGCAAGGTCAAGTGGAGCTGAAGAGGTCAAAGGTCAGCGCTTAACTGTGACAAATCCAGTAGCAATTTCAAGGGTCAATCAGCAGCAATTAGGCTTGAGGAATCTGGAGTTTTTCAGCGAGTCGCAGAAAATCCTTCATGTTTGAAAGAAATCCACTTCAGAAGCCCTTTGAAGTTGAGAAGCTGCAATGTCAGGTTAGCAATGTTCAATCTGATGTCTCGCTTTGCAGGAGGAGGGTATGCGGCCGAGATAGCCGGCACGGTGTTGTCATGGCAACAGAGTCGTACATCCAGCCGGTGCACAAGCCCTACATCACCCTGTGTCAGGGGCATCGCCTCTGCAGCATGTACAAGTAAGATGAACAAACATGGATGAATTATGACATAACAGCATTATAATCAGCTCAACAGGAGATGGGGATAAATAATATTTGACATGTTTAGGAAGGGAAAAGGTTAAAGTGCTGTCGTAAATAGATCTGGACTTTCTCCCATACACACAAATGCAAATGTGACCAGCTCTGGGTCATGGTGGCACATATTTGGGTGGACTCTAAATATCGAGTAATTTTTGTAGCTACGGGAAATGAACAGCCTGCCTGCAGAGACCACCGTTTTGTTTATTTTGGACTACTTTGTCCTCCATACTTATACTCTCATTCTCTGTTTGGCTCTGTTGCTTTCTGCCTCTGATTCTCACTTCTTCCCCTCCCGCATTCCCTCCATTTCAGTCCATTTTAACTCTTCCTTCATTCCTCAAAGTCATTTTATATTTTGGATATTTTTTTTCAATCATTTGCTCTGAGATGTGCAACCATCAGACAGTTACAGGCCTCTGAACTTTCTAACTGATTTTTTAAAAATTTGATTTGATGTTTTTAAAATCATAAACCACTTACATTTTCTCATTTTATTTATTTTTTTACCAATCACTTCTGCTGAAATAGAACAAATATAAAAACCATAAGAAAATATGACAAATGCAAAATTTCCCCGTTACATATCAAAGTCTTCCATCCACATTTCAGTCGAATTTGCTTCTGAAAATGTCAGAATTTCTGCCTTTGCATCTCTTCTCATCTTCATCTTTTGGAAATCAGCAGCCTGTGGTTTCAATATTCCAGCAAATTCCCGTTCTGTCATCATCATTCTTGCATTCTGACAGAATGTGGAAAAATCTAGATGAGTTCAAGTGTGCGAGGGCAAACACAGCCTTATGAAAACAGCCCCTAACTGTGTGTGCTGTGTTGTGTTGTGTTCAGGACTGCGTACCTGGTGGCGTACCGGCAGGTGAGCAGAGTGGCACCTCGTACACACTTTTACCCAGAATGCTGTCCAGGCTGGCGAAGNCGGCAGGTGAGCAGAGTGGCACCTCGTACACACTTTTACCCAGAATGCTGTCCAGGCTGGCGAAGATTTCACTCTCACAACTGCAACCAAGGTAACTTTGGATGCCAATACTCACTCTTTCCTGCAGGGGTGTAACACCAAAATCTGTGTCCCGTGCAGACACATGCTCAGTGGGCCCCCTTCCACTCTTATTTTACAAATAATTAGGTCAACAGCTGAATATATGAATGTAAAGGGATGGTTATTAAAGTAATTACTAAAAACTTAATAAATGAAAGTCACCACATTTCATCTCTATTTCCAACAAGAGAAAGAAAACAAGAGAAAGCTTAGTTTCTAACCCCTCCTTTTAAATATATTCCATATTACATCATATGAAATTTTTTGGGAAACACTATAATGTAGCGTTTTGGAGATTGCCAATATTTAGCATAGCGAAATTTAGCAAAATTCCATAAAAATGCATGCGTAATACTGCAGAAAATCATTGTATGGCTATTTAGTCTCTGTCAAAACTGCAAATTTGACACTGTGGATATCTAATTTGCTATATGAATTCATACATTGCTGATATATGAGAATACAACATGCCTAAAGATGATGTTATTATGCATTTTGAAAAAAGACTCACCCCTGAATTTACTTTCTTTAGAAAAGAAAAGAATGTGTGATTAAGTAATTTGCACAATTAACCACTTCTGGAGACTAATCCTCTTTGCAGAAGTGGAACATACCATTTGAGACAGGAAAGGGGCCCCAGAGAGATAATCCAAAACTTTGCCACCCTTTATAATTTGATATTTCAGGCTTTTGCCAGGTGTGGCCCTGCTTACCTGTCTGACCTGTACCTCTGCATCGCTGTTAAATGTGGAATCAATTTGAGTTAAATGTCTTTCACAGCTGTCTGTAGCCAAGCCTGCATGAACGGGGGCACCTGCTTAAGACCCAACCAGTGTGCATGTCCACTAGGCTGGATGGGACACCAGTGCCAAACAGGTACACACACACACACACACACACACACACACACACACACATAAACACACACAGAAATGTGTGAGTTGCATGTGCATATTCACCAACACGTCCTTGTCTTGTCATTTTGTCAGACGTGGATGAGTGCAGCGAGCAGCGGCCATGCTCTCAGGAGTGTGTGAACACAGCTGGCAGCTATGTGTGTGTGTGCAGAGAAGGCTTCAGGCTCACTGGAGACAGCCGTTCCTGTCAAAGCCTTCCAGCTCAATCTCCTCCCTCTCCCACCCAGAGCAGCCAGGCAGCAGTGGGTGGTCACGGGCCCTCCTCTGCTGATGAGGGTAAATACAGATCATGGAAATGTGTGTATGTGTGTGTGTGTGTGTGTGTGTGTGTGTGTTTTGCAGCAAAGTTTGTGGTTGGAGTACAGAAGAAAAGGACCATAGCCAGCCTCGCGGCCCATTATTACTTTTGGTACGCGCTATGCCACTCTCAACTCGTACCGTGAGTAATAATGCACTGCGACTGGTGCCAACTCCAAACACATCTGTGTGAGTGTGCATGTGTGTGTGTGTGTGTGTGTGTATGCACTTCACGGGACCGGTTGGCCTGATTCCATAATGACTGAGCTGACTAATGCTGTGAAAACACACCGTGTCTCTCGTGAGTAGCTCAAACATGATTGTTCTGGATCTCCCTGCAAATACACACTTATTTCTCTCCTGCACACTCCATTACTCCTCGTGAAAATGCTGCACGTCACTCGTCATGACAATTTACTCTCTCCTCCTCCTATGTGTGTTTCCTGGACCTAAGCAACATGATAATATTACTCCTATGTCTACAAGTGTGTATATTTAATCCCAGAACATTCCCCTGAAGAGCACTCTGAGGAATTTATGCACGCTATCATGAAACCTCACATATCTACCGCCTGTGAGGATTTTAATAAGATGCCATGACGCTAAAGGTGATACGTTCTCATGTACAGAAAGATAATTTGTATGTATACGTGACATTTCCAAACTTTCTGAGCTCTGCTTCAATGTCCTCCTACTCATATTAAGACCAAATTCACATAAAATAACGCTGTTCACCTCGTGACTCCTCAGGATATGGATTGATGAGTGCTGGAAGTATTGCCTAATCAGCACAAAGAGTAAGAGGTGGAAATAAAAAAATATATAGCGGATCTCTCCATTTGGTGAAAGCGATGGAGGAAATACTTAGAAGCAAGGCCATAATTATAATTATATTACACGTTCCCCCTCCCCCCCCCCNTCCCCCCCCCCAATATTCCAATATGCTCAAAATGTCCCCCCCAAAATATTGATAATAAAAAATATAAATAAAAAAAAATTCTATGCTACAACAGGAAACCACACACCACCGTCCAAAAGAATCATTAGCAAATGTAATCATAACTAAACATAACAAACTGCCATTATTATTACTACTGGTTCTAGTATTAGAGTGGTTTATGTTATGTTGTGAATTCTTCACGTTGAGACATTTATGTTGTAATATTAAGTTGTAATATTACTGTTTAGCAATAATATTACAACTTAATACTACATTAATAATAATTTTATACAGTATTAATATATTAATATTGAGGTTATTGTGTTACATGAACCTTATGTAGCACACTAACTCAATTGTCTCTCTGTATGTCATGATGTTGCACTTACAGTCGATGTTAAGTGTATTTACAGCTGTAATGTTGGTAAAGACTCGTTTCAGTAATTAACATTAGCCTGCCCTGTTTGGAAATTAGCTTTGCTAAGTGTTAAGCTAACTGACTAGCCCAGCTAGCTAGCAAGAGGCTGAGAGGAGTTTTAGTGTCCTGAGGAGGCTTAAGACATGGCTTAGATCATATATGAGTCAAACAAGGCTGAATAATGTGGACATATGTCCTGTCCACCAGGAGAAACTGGACAGACTGGGCCTTGAAGGAATATGTCAAACTTTTATCACTGTCAATGATAAGCGCAAAAGGGCCTTTGGATCCTTTGCTTGATAGGAGAATAGGAGAGGAGAAGATATGACTGGAGAGCATCAAAATAAATAAATAAAGTTTTCAAATTTTGTAATTTTCTTTTGTTACGTTTTCAAATTTTGAATTTTGACCTTGCTTAGAAGAGAGCTCTCAGAAGCAAAAATGAAAGGCCAGCAGAGATATTTCTGTTGAGTCCGCATTCCATTATCTGTTCATGTGAGAGCATAAGTGAGATGTTGATGGAGATCGAGACTATAAACACGACTTTTAATGCTCTGCTCAAAATAAAATTTTGAGCAGAGCATTAAATTCTCAGTCTGATCCTGCCAAGCTGCTCTGGAGGAATGCCTCTCTCCCTCCTTTTCACTCTCTCCTACTTCTCCAGACTCTCTTTTTTTCCATCTGCTCTTGGCAAACACTTGCATCTTCGTTCCAACTCCATCAACCTCGTCTGCTGGGGGTCATCACCACATTCCTCCTCCTCCTCCTCAACTCAGCCTTGCCTCAATTATAATGAAGCACATCTGGGAGAGATTGAGCCACTCTTAGTCTGCCGAAGCAGCCAGAGAGCAGGAGTTTCTAATTTTGTATCCCGGGACGATCTCTCAGGTGCAGCCAGACACTTCTCGGTGATGCTGGATTACGTCCAGCCCTCCTCCTTTCTGTCTGACTGATGCAGGAGTTCACGTCTCATCTATTTCTGGTGACTTCTCTTTCAGCTGTGGTATCGTCTTTTCGCCGTTCCCATAGCCGCGCTTCACCCTGCGCCCTAAATTCCCCAGCCTCCCTGCAGATCTCCAGTCTTCCCGGTTTGGAATCCTGAGACTTTCACAGTGCTTATGAATCATTCTGGGAGAGGAAGATGTAATGGCATGTTGCTCAAAGGAATTTTGGGATACAAACATCTGATCTGAAGAAGAAGATGAAGCACTCCCCTCTCAGTTGGTTAAACCTCCTCGCTCTGAGCCGCCGCAGTCTGACCTATGTTCCTGCATCTGTGTGGTTTCTGCAGGTAGAAGGTTCAGCCTGGCGGAGAACGTGACCGAGGAGGTGCAGAGCCTGAGGAACAGAGTCGAGCTGCTGGAAAAGGTACACAAGTGGCACAAACACACACATAAAAGCCATCTAACCTGACGCTGTGTCAAGATTGAATCCCCAAAGTCACACACTCACACACTTGTTTGAAATGCCAGACCTACAGTGACCTTTAAAACCTTTATGAGCTTCATTACAATCCTGCCTGGGTCTAGTAAAACAAACAGAAATGGAAAATGAATTGTTGAAAGACATCTTTAGTATAATTATGCCGTATCATATTGTTAGTTGTCCTTATTCCTCCTCTTCCTCCCTTGGTGTAGAAGCTGCAGTTGGCGTTGGCCCCCTTCACCAGCCTCTTCTCGCTCTCTCTGGATGACAGCTTTTCAGAGAAAACCACCTTACTGTCCCACTCCTTCCAGCAATTAGACCGCATCGACTCCCTGAGCGAGCAGATTGGCTTTCTGGAGGAGCGCCTCGGTACATGTGAGTGACCACAGGCCGACCAGCTCAGACCTTTACGACGGCTGTTCACAGCCGAAATCTAAACACTCTGAGGAGGGCGAGTCTGGTTTATGTCCCAGCAAAACTAAAACAGTAATGTTTTCAATCTTAGTACTCAGGAGCCTGAAATAGAACCGAGTGAAACACGTAAAGGCCAAAACATTAGATTTACCCGTAATGTAATAAAATCAATTGCAAACTTTTATGACATTATTGATTTGATTTTTGTACTATGTTATGGTTTTATTATGTTTGATTATTTTACATTATGGGCATAACATTACATTGTTGTCAGATGTAACATTGTGGGCTTTTACAGGCCATTAAACCAAGATATTAAGCCAATAAGCTATTTATATATCATTATTATGGTCATAAATGAAATAGTATACCAGAGAGGGATTTCTCAAGGAACTTGAATTTGACAATTGCTATGAATAGTGCATTTGTAGTAAACTGCTTGCACTTTTCTCTCTTTTAGGTTCCTGCCAGGAGAATTAGACACAGAACACGTCCGCTGGTTGGTGCTTGTGGCAGGAAACAGAACCATTATCCCTCAAATCATCTGTGATTTTTTTTTTTTATTCCCAACAGGTTCGATCTCTTTTCTTGTTGAATTAATTACTGTCAAAACTGTATATGTCGCAACAGTACCTGTGGCAGGGTCAGCTTTGCCATTACACCATCCCTGTAACATCTGAATCGCAGCACAGAGGGTCAAAGGTCAAACTGGCTGCTTTGTGTGTGAGTATCTCGTTTCTGTTTGTTTTGCGTCGGTGCAGCTGTGTCCTCTGTCAGAGCCCCAAACTATCCAGGGGCATGCACGGACATCTGTATTTATCTATTTAAATTATGATTACTTTTAGCTATTTCTCAGAGCGCTAATACATGTTTTTACGAGTTTTATAACATTTTGTAATAAAAGTTCTTCATCAAAAGTCTTCGTGTTTTGTCACTGACTAACATGTTTTTAGGTTGCAGTGAAACAAAACATAAAAACTATGAAAACACCAGAAATATATCTTTTACAAAGATATTCTAATGGACGATACTGATTTTTTTTTAACCAACTCATTCATCCAGTTTAAATGCAGAAAAGTACGAAGTACTTTTTAATGTCAGTGTTATCACACTAAACACGGAGAAGACAAGGAAAAGCTGAGTGACTGAGGAAGTTAGAAACAAGCCTTTTCAATATAAAAGCTACAAGACCATCTCCACAGAGCCTGATGTTCCTGCGATGCATTTAAGGACCAAGAAATGGTAGCCAATATCCCTGGATATCCCCACAAGACAAAAAATGACCAAAAATTGAAGAGAATGATTGTTCGAATGAGGAAGAAAGAACAAAGACAACTTCAAAATAGATTCATGCTGACCTTCAAGCTCAAGGTGCAACAGTTTGTAGTTGGTTAACAGTAATGTAATGTGTGTATGAGTCATATTTATTGGGCTCAAATGTGCAACATCACCAGTGTGGTCCTTTAAAACTGGATGAGGCACGATACCATTGAATGGTGGAAAGAGCTGAAATTGGCCGTGGGGAGAAGGAACCCATCAAACCTGAGAGAACTGAAGTAGTTTGCCAGAAAACTAAAAAGAAATAGCTTAAGTCCCAATATGTTTTCATTTGTGATTTAAAATTATACTTTGAATCATGAATTAAAAGCAAAGTTTCTGCTGTGAAGTAAAGAACAGTGGACATCAAATGTTTTCCAGTTTCAACTTAAGTGAAAATTGAAGTGGAAAATTATCAATACTTAAGGCTGAAAGGACCATACCACCCATTTTGCATGTTTGAGCCTAATATTTCAATTTTCATACATGTATTGTTACTGACAATCATTTTCTAAAGCATACTACTGGAACAGTGAATAAAAACATTTTTTTCCTGCTTTCCAGACCGTCATTGGTTTCAGATCATTCTGGTACACTATTAAAATCAACTTGTTGATACTTGAAATGTTCCATCATCTAAACAAGACGTATATTCAGGTTTTTATTTTTTCAAAATTATGTAATTTTAGCGTTTAGGCGCAATAAAAAGTGTGGAGTGAATATAGTCCCAAAGAAGACCTGAGGTTATCAAAAAATTTAAACGATCGTGACATCATAATTTTGCGTAAAAATTAGCAGACGAAACATCGATTTTTAAGGTGGGTGTATCGCTTGAATATTTGATTTTGAAAAAATTAAGAGATTTTGCAAAATGATCAGTTTCAAGAGTTAATCACCGCATACCAGGAGGCCTCATTTCTTCTTCAACTTCTCATTTTGTTTTTTATTATTCCATTTTAAGTACCAAAAAAAAAAAAAAAAAAAAAAAAAAAAAANACTTGACTGACTTTAATAGATTTTGCAAAATATCAGGAAAGCTGAAATATGGTTTTATCCTTTGGGAAATGATTGTCAGTAACCTTACGTGCATGAAAATTGAATATATCAGGTTCAAACATGCAAAGTGGGTGGTATGGTCCTTTAAGAGAAAATTGAAGTGGAAAATTACCAATACTTTAGGCTTAATTCTCCTTGAACCTGAGAAAAGCAAACATACCATATGTTCAGTACAGTAACATAAATCATAAGAATGCAAACAGCGTAGCAGCCATGTAAGTGCAAAACCACTTAAGAAAAAGGAATGACTTTTATTTCTTTTGCAAGGCGTTCAAACATGTTTACTCATAGTCAATGAAATCAAGAACACTACCTCATAAATATGAACTGGATACTGTACCGTGTGTGTATATTCACACGCACAAAAGGGACTGCACACACGCGCGCACACACTTCAGCTCTACAGGAAGTCTGTTTCTCACATTCCTCTAACGCTACCACCAAATCACACTTTAATAGCTTTGGTGAAAATTAGAGAACACTGAAGTCTCCCCACATACACACCACCCAAACTCAGCAAGAAAAGTGCTTTATTAAGGTTTGGAATACTTTAATTTGTTCCAATATATTTAAATATTTAGTAAACAACAGCCCAAATCAACCAGCAGGATAGCTGTAGAGCCTCTTCGCAACATTTCAAGCGCACGACACAAAGCTTCCAAATCACAAATTTGGATAGCAAAATAACCAGGAACAGGAAAAAAATAATAATAAAACACTCCATTTGCAAAATAACATACAAGTGTTAATAATGTGGAAAAAAAACAATTTGGTATTAATATTAATCAACATTCAAACCACTTGCTGCAAAAGATAAAATTTACTCTTGCAGAGAGGGAAAAAGTACATAAATATATTCAAACTGTGAAAACAAATTACAAAATGTGATTTTTCCAGTATATTTTCAATTTTTGCCTTGAACATAAATAAACCCCTCATCATTATATGTACTTACTCCTTAAAGGACCATACCAGAGATTCTGCATTTTGAGCTCAATAAATACCATCTACAAAAATGTTTCACCTGCTGACACTTGCGCATGATTGCAGAAGGCATGGCTGCTTTAATTTCTTGGTAAAGCAACTTTACTTATATTTCCTGGTGGAGACGTACATGTTCGTCCATGTATCTCCATGTTAGATTGGTTAAATAAAGTTACTTCGACAAAAAAATTAAACAGACTTCATGTTCGCTGTAATGGATTACTTACCTCAAGCATGTTTCAAGTCTCTACAAGTTGATTTTTATAGTGCACAAGAATGAAATAAAACCAATGGCAGTCTGGAAGGTAGGAAAAACAATTCTAAAAATTTACCACTCCAGTAGTATGCTTTGAAAAACAGCTGGCAGTAAAGTAATGTGTATGGTGGGTTGTATATATTGGGCTCAAATGTGCAAAATCAAAAGTATGGTCCTTTAAAGCCAAGAGCCCAGCAAGTATCACTAAAACTACTTTTGCACTCAACGATGAAGAGCAGTATACAGGCCAATATACCAGATTATTGATTCATCCATTCATTCGTACCTCCTCAGAAGGCTTGTGTGCACAATAATGTTAGTCTAGGAATAAATTCAACATTTAATGCTCAAATAAGTAGTTTCCCTAGAATTAATTCCAATAATGCAAGACAAAAATAAAACAGCAAGATACAGTTAGTAGTACACAAACATCCTGAATGCTAAAATACATTCTCAGATGGCGACTGATGGGCAAAAGCAGGAAGCTACTTGATTTGACAAACTTCGGTGTAAAGGCAGTGAGCATTTTGGAAAGTTTCAAACCTGAATGTGAAGTAAAGATGGCCGCTGTGCTACCACGTCATTCCATCAGGACACAAGTCACCCTTAATACATATCTCAAAATAGAAATCATATTGGAGGCATACCAACTATCCAAAGTGCACAACCGATTCAGACTTAAGGCCAAAATTTCCCCAACTCTCTAAATAATCAGTTATTCACCTGTAATATTAATGACTAAACATGTTTAATATCATTATCAAACTAATAAAAAGCAAGAACATCCCTTCAGAAAATACAATTTGAGTAATTAAACTGCTCTGAAAAACCGGATGAAATTTGTTAGCGGCTAGCGAATCTTTTACAGGAACCGATAAAAATAGGTCAAGATCTGCATCACAAGCAGACATTCCCCTCTTCACGACAGCAAACGCCACCTTACGTCATTAGTACAGGAATCCATTAGTGAATAAATGATCAAGCAGGTCATATTGAAATAATAACGGGCGTATATTCTTAAAAAAAAACAAACACTTGGACATGGCACGGCAGGTAGCTTGCACTTTGAACAGTGGGACGTTGCATTTTATGAAATCCCCATATTTGACACATCTTAGACAGGTTCACTCGTGAGTTCCTTCTGAGGAGCGAAACAAGACGTCGTGATCATGTTCCAAAACGACAAGATCGCCAAATGTAGAAATAAAGAGAGAGCAAATGTACGGAATACAGTGAGAAGACGCTTGCTCGGTGTTCCATGCAGGTTATTTCCTTGTCTATGGGAAAGTCAAACAAACAGAAAGAACGCACGGTGATACACCAACAATGCACGACAATGAAAACTGATCAGTCCGCTTAAATCCATTATGTCAGTAAAGATGGGTACCAGTTTTATAATCTTGTAACCTTGAATTCTTAATCATTGGTCGCTGAGCTGAAAAGCCAGAGTTGATTCCATGGAGAAAGAAGTACGGAAGTCTACAGCCAACCAGTGTCAACCTCTCACCTCCACACACACTCCGCTGCTCGAGAAGAACCTGCTGCTTTTGTCTTTAGGAAAACAGGCAGGAGACTGGAATGCAAAGAGGGAGAATACACTGAAAGGAAGAAGGAGATGGGGGATGTGTGTGCGCGCGTTCGTGACTAAAAATAACCAACACTAAGGCAGCATGAGACGAATACATAAATATCCACTGACATTTATGACCACAAAATAGAGAAAATGCCAAGATTTATCTGCTTAACTAAAGACACAGAGGAAAAACAAAAAAAGGTAAGAAGGCAAAAACTTAAAGAAGAAGAAATGAAGAAGGCAGGCTTACAAAGCCAGAGAATAAGCAAAGATGAAGGTGGACAGAGCCATCCAAAAGGCATGCACGATGAAAAGAGCACATCCACGCTTTTCGGCTCGCCGTCCGTCACTCCGCTCACGGCACGCAGAGCAGCACTGCTGTTGACGCGGTGANTTTCGGCTCGCCGTCCGTCACTCCGCTCACGGCACGCAGAGCAGCACTGCTGTTGACGCGGTGAGGGTCAGGACCGACTGTGCTGCGTGGTCAGGCCAGACGTCAACTACACGAGAGAGATTTCATGACAGAGACCTGCGTCATGTTGTTTCCTGGCCAGGTGATGAGACAACCTGGGGGAGCTGGGAAGGTTAAGGGTGGGAACGGGTCTCACAAAGGGACGCTGGAGGAAAAAAAAAATGTTTTAAAGTTCAGTGGCTCAGAGGCCCGTTGCTGTGGGGTACGGAGTCAGAGATGTCCAGGAAGGCAGAGCGCATCAGGCTGAAGGATTTGTCGGAGAGGAACAACACATCCTCTGATGTCATGCCCTTTGTCTCAATCTTTGGAAGGACCTTCAGTCTGATGGTCCCTGTGGAGGAGTAAAAACTAAAGTCAAAATACTGAAGGAGCATCAAGTAGCCGTGTACGGTAACATTTTTGGATACAAACGTGGATTTGTCATACATAATGCAAAAAACACTACTGTGGATACAAGCAAACAAACTGAGTTACCTGATTTGAACTGCTTTTCTTTTCGACGGTAGAAATTACCATAAGAGGAGAAGACAACGGGTATGATGGGAACCTGCGGGGGACAAAAAAAGACGAAGAGGTGAAGACTGGAGGAAAATGAGACATGAAACACATTCTGCAAACTGCTAAATATCATGCTGTCTTTAAATATTTCAGATGCCTCTCCTAATGAATGTCTTTCTGCGAAACAAGATGAGGAACAAACGCTTGACTGCACAAACATCATGTCGGTCTCTCAGCCTCTCTCCGCTTCACACACACTCAGCATGACACTGGCAAACTCCACGTCCTCCGCTGCCGCTAATAGAGGCCAAGTTGCTCTCTTGAGGGCCCGAGTGGCCCTTCATCAGTGCTGGCTGAGCCAAACACGGCTCCCCCTGGGGGCTGTCCTGCTTTCAATCAATTCGGCTGGCTGGGCACAAATGGATAGACGGACAGACCGCTATAACTCAGCAGACGCAAATGCTGAGAAATAGAAATAGTTTATGTTCACGCAGAAAAAAAAAGTCAAGCCTAGAGGGAAAAACAAAATACAAACTATATTCTCCAGATCATATCCAACCCCCACCCCATCCCACCACACACACATAAGTACTCCTGAGAACATACAAATGCTATTACAGGGTATAAGAACCAACCCAAACCCTTAGACAAACGTTAACGTGCTTGCTATTAAGGAGCTGCAGGGCTTTATTACAGTGGCCTCTGAACCCTGCTGCCTATCTGACCCAAATTGATATTAATCTTTAGCAGTCTAGAAAGCCTGCACAAAAATGAGCTCACACACACACACACACACACACACACACACACACACACACACAAAACAGCATTTTTGCCTGGGGTGAACAACGTTGTGGTTTCTGGCCAAGTTTCGCTCGCCAATGTTTTTTTAATTCATTCCACCTGCCTGACCCCGACTGTGCTATAAGACAGGAGCTGAAGGGGGGNAAAGAAGACCCCCCACCTCCACACAAAGACGCTGACTGACTTTCGCTAGACTAGAGAGCGAGCTCATAAACCCACAAGGCTGAGTTGTCTGACTATTAATCTGCAATCGCTCTGCGCTGGATTGGCTCCGGCCCTCCCCTGCTGGCGTGAGGAGACGGCAGTTACGTCAGACACCATTCAGGACAATTTCAGAAGGGGAAAACAGAGATGGAATGAAAACGCTCAAAGGGTCAAAGTTCACGACAGTAGAAAGTCTGGGATCTTTTTGTGAGCAGGTCAAACTTTTCTGACGGTTTCAAGGCATTCCTTGCAAATAAGTCGGGTTGATTCAGCGAATGTGGCCATTCATGAAGCAGACGTGCTTAAGTCATACGCTCGTCTTGTGCCGGATCGGGTTGCTAGCTCCCCCGTGTGTCAACAATCAGCACAATGTGGCAACATGACCCCTCAGTATTTTAGGAGGCAAAAGCTGGCAGAATGCCCCTGACATCAAGCCAGAATCAGATCCTTTTTGCCAACAGGGTTAAGCGAGGAAACAGAAAGTGGCAGTACATAAAAAGGCAACTTAATTTACGTGAAATATCTTGCACAACCTTAAAAGAAGAGTGAGGTTTAGCAAAAGTAATAAGACCAACCTGTGCCTGCACTGCCAGGTGGAAAGCACCCTTCTTGAAGGGCAGCAGGTCACCTTTTTGGTTCCGTGTACCCTCTGGGAACACCCACAGCCGAATCTGTTGAGTTCAAAGGTTAAGTGTTAAAATATAGAACAGGAACTTAATCTTCGTGCTCAGAATGAAATCTTTAGGAATATAAAACTCTGTTAACAAGAGGCGGGCTTACCTGCTCTTTCAGCATGGTTTGGGCAGCTTCAGCCATGACACTCTTGGCGTCACTCGTCTTCTTGCGGTTGATAAACACGATGCCACCCAGCCAGCAAATGATGCCTACGGTGCCAGCGTAGATCAGCTCCTTCTTGGCAATCATGGTGCAGCGGTCTGGTAAGATCTCCATCAGGCCTGGTAAAACATAAGGCACAATATTTTTTTTTAAGCAAAGTGCCATAAATGATGGGAGCACCAGCCATTTTATGTAGCTCATAATTCAAATGTGCCGTGGCTTTGTCGATCCCTGGATTTAATCAGGTATAAAGTCCGCTGATGTAATAGATGCGATGTTGGAACGGAAATGACATTTTACTGATGGCGTTTATTTCCGTGAATAGCACTTACATTGAGAATCAGACATCTTTGATTCACCGCTGTCCTGAAAATCTATCTGTGCTGCAGCAGCTGGTTCATTTTTAAAATATCACAGAAGAGTTAGATGCTAAACACATATGCCATCAGAGAGGCGGCCAGTGTTTGTCAAGTAAAAGATGGCAAACAGAGGAGATATCTATGCTTGGAAAAGAAAAACACACCAGCGCTGACACCCAGCCACAGCTGTGGAAGTGAGAGATCTTTGCTCCTTATGGTTTTATCTGATCAGATCAAGGATCAGCTGCTGTAAATGGCTGGGTGTAGCAGTTGGCATGGTAACGTGGACACCAAATCAAGCTCGTGCTGAGTTTTCTCGGCGCTAATTAGATACCTTGCTTTCCTCCTGCTGTCACGATCCTGGCTTTGAGCCTGCCCACATCATTCAACACCACCCAACAAAAAAAAAAAACAAACAAAAAAAAAAAAAAAAAANAAAAAAAAACACTCTCTCCCAGCCACTGATGGAGAGAAAACACTGCCAAAGTGCTGCTCTCAATGCTGAGATTTAAGGCTTGTGTGGTCAAACTTAGAGAACGTGCAAACAGACACAAATATACAGAATCACAGAGAAACACTAGAGTCAGAAGACTGCACAGATAAAACAAGGATCTCCCTTTTATAGCATGCACCTAATTAAGCTTGACCTATTTTTTACGGCAACAAGCAAATTTACAACCAGCTATTATCTCATGCTGTTAATGGTCCCAGGTCTTGAGTTGTTGTCGGCATCCCATATTTTTGGTTTCATGTATTCTTCTAAGATCTCCTATGGCAAGCCAAAACGACTGAATCTCACTTTAAAATACTCTCAGAGGTTTCCTGGCAATCTGTTCCAACTCAGTCTCCCTTTGCACTGAGCGGAAGGCCTTTGTCAGCATCACAGCTGGTACAATCTTACATTTGCCCAATTTTAGCAGGACTATTGTTTAACCAGCAAACTGTGTCAGGAAGCAACTTCAGCATACAAGGCTCTTGCTAGAAAACTTTCTACAGAGGAGTGCAATGTTTGGATGCACCTTTTTACATCTTAATTGAAATGAAAATTAAAGTTATTTTGCAGTAACTATGCCATGATATGCATTGTGGACAAAATAACTAATGTTTCAAATATTTATCTTCGTATAAAGGCACAGCAGGACCTACCCAGAACATCCAGGGAGCTCTGGTGGTTGGAGATGATGACGTAGGGTCCTTCTGTCTGCAGATGCTCCCAGCCGCTCACTTCAAACCGAAGGCCCAGCAAATACTTCACATGACGAACCAAGGAGCGGATAATCCTGGGGGGGGAAGGTTAATTACCATCCAGAACATGCACAGGTTATTGCTCATGATCACATGAATGCGCTAAGCTTCATCTAATTAACCAGATCCTCGCTGGGAAACACAGCGATGATAACGGCAGAATGTGTAAGTTATGTAAATTGTTAGATTTAGTTTGCTGTAAATGTATTATGCTCGTTAACGTGCCTTTCTTGGTTGGCTGCATGTTTGCCTGTGGGAAGTACAGCGTTCCACTGAGCTGTAAGAAAGACTGTTCTACCATCTGTCTGCTGGCAACTAACACTGAATTCAGAAAAAGGCAGTAATGACATATTTGTTATCCTAATGGAAGGGCGGCTGCCAACAGCAATCTTCAAAGTTGGAAGAAAAAAATGGTTGAATTGCAAAAGTTGTGATTTAGTAGTTGCCCATTTTGAGTCCAGTGTGAGTCGATGCAAACGTAGCTTTTCATATACTAAACGTGTTCAAGATCCACTTTCCAAACATCGGAGAGAAAGGAATTACTTGAAATAAATGTAAATCTTATAGTAATAAACAACACATTAGGAACTGTGACTGTCATCAGGTTTAAACTTCTTCCTGATTAACGTACAAAACATGATTTTTACATTGATATCAATGGCGCCGTTTCCTGTTTGCACACTTTTGGAACAGGCTTTATCACTTCAGATAATGTTGTAATGCTCTCCTTTGTGTGGAGACTGAAATAACACACAAAACTCAGACACACAGCTCAGATACACATCATTCACTGTGATTTTAGATAAAAGACCCACGGGATGACGCCCACACCATCCACACCCTGATCACTCAGGATCACATCCGTCACATCAATTAAATAAGAGTCTTTCTCACTAGGCTGTATGGCTGACTCTTTGTTTAAGCTGTAATGATCTACCATTAGAATGTTGCATTTTCTTCCTCAATTATTACATAGTGTTCTCTTAAACACGCTACCTCACCTTTCAAATAGGTGTAGGAGCCCTGGACCTCCGTGTCCAAACCTACACACCATGCTGTGGTCTTTTTTAGCTAGCTAGCACTCCTTTGCTTGACAACATCTACTCATCATCAATCAGGACCGCCCTGATTTCCCTCTCTGAGCACCAAACATCTGCGTCTGATCTCTTGGTGCATTCTGCAAACTCAAGGAAATATCAAAACGTTCCAGGTCGAGACTTTTTCTTGTACAATATGTTACTTATGAATTCTAAAGCTTCTGTTATCCTGCCACTTTATCAATGCTATGGCTTTTCCCCCTCATGGAAAACAGCAAAGGTCGCTCCCCCTTTCAGGTTTTAGCTGGAGAACTCATCTCATCAAATAAGGATCTTGTGTAAGACCACTGAATCATGTCTCCTTTGTAACTTCTTCCTTCTCTACTTGCTCAAACTTGCCAGCACTGAAAAATTCCTTCTGCAAAACTCCTTGGCACTGATCTCTTTTTCATCTTCTGAAAGAGGAATGTTGTACACTGTGATTCTGACTTTTGCTTTTTATCTTAGTGATCTAAAAGCTGAAGCTTGTTGCACTGAGCTGAACTTAGCTACTGGCTAAATGCCTATAAAGCTCAGTACCTATGAAGGTTAAATGAAATATTAAGCCAGCAATGGCTGTGTTGTGTGTTTTTAAAGCTATTTTCTTACAGCTCAACATGTCAACAAGTAACCATTTCCAATAATACATATGGATTTCATTATCAAAGGCTGCGTTTGATCAGAGCTTTGGGACCATTGTTTAACTCGCTGAACTCTTCTGTATTTTCTCCATCTGGTGGATGAGTTGATCATAACAAACACCAAGAAAAATGTGAAGAAAGGCTGACCCAAGCATGGCAACTGAACTTTCCATCACGTAAGCATGAGTGTGAGTGGATGACTTTGGTGTATATTGTCTTTCATAAAATTATCTTGCACAAGCTGTAAAGCAAGACTCAATTATGGGAGTTGATAGCATCGCCTGCTCTTTTAATTATTTTCTAATTAGCCTTTATATAATATACAATCACTGATATGCCTATCCTTGTAACTCTTGCCACATTTCATTAACTCACTGTCCATTATTAGGTTAAAAGCAGAGACTAAATTACCACATTAAAAATAAATGAAAAGCATCTCATCAATTAGCATGCGTTTACTACCTCTCTTCTGATTCTACCTAATGAAGTCATCCTACATTAGCGGTTGACATGAACTAAAGCACGTATTTGATTAGTACAACAAAATAACTTTAACTTTTGAACCGGAGCAAAATTTCAACACAGGCAGTAAAGTGACAACGCATCCAGTACAGTGCAAAAGGCACCGTTATGCAATGTTTCAGCAACTGTCAACTTGTTCATAGGGGGGAAAAAATTGCCTCCTGTTACTTCATTTACACCAGCAAACAAAAGATGCCAAGTTCCAAAGTTATTTCACTTGTCAAAGATCGGAGGTTGTTTGGGACAAGGACATAGCTACCAGATCACAGTGCGGAGGATGAATTAATTTACAAAAGCAGGGTCAAAGACGTGATTAGCTTCAACTAGGTAGGCAGGAAGGTCAGTCACAGCAGTCTGAGTGACAATAATTCAAGATGTAAGACATAAACACTGATACTTTCCATCTAATATGAAAGGCCATTACACAGTACAGAAGCTGAGATCAAGTAACTTCACATGAAAAATAATGAAGCTTTTGCTCTTTATCTTTTGTTATAATATCCAATTTGATAATAAATGCTGGAGTCTGTAACCAGCGTTGATGGGCACACTGATCTAAACCCTGACTCTGAACAAGCAAACCTCTTCCACATTTTGACAGGCACACACCTAAACAATGAGCAAACACCAGCAATGAATCCAAACACAAACAAGGGTGTTTCAGGAAAAGAAAGTCCTGTTCTCATCCACCATAGTTTACTGTGTTACATCTGCACCATCCAAGTCAGCTGCGAAGCAAGTATTCAGCCCCAGAATTAAGGCCTTTCTGTGCTTTTATACGCATCCGAGGGCAAACGACTGACAAACTGCACTGTCCTTGATGAATCAGTGAGCTTTCTCCCAAAGCCTACCAGTGCGTAACATGTGCATCTGAAACTCTAGTCACTCTTAGTGCAAGGTCTGACCCCAATTCAGTCACTTTGTCACAGTCAACAGGTCCAGATAACCTCTGAGCTGACTGAATGGTACATTGGTGCAACATGACACCACCGCTGGGGCTAACATGACTGTGTAAAGTTATTCCAAGAGTACTGAGGCAGCCAGTCTGTTGTTGTAACTGACAGGGCTGGTGTCAGCAGATCAAAGCAAAATGAGGAGGTGATCTGGACATTTCACTGAAGATGAGCCTCATAACTCTTCAGTAACCCAACTCAGGTCAGGAGGAACATGCCATCTGGCATCTACAGAGGTAATTACAAAGATGCAGTCATTTGTGTCCAGCGATCCGCTCTCATTGTGCAGCTCTAACCACAACATCAAAACCCCCCTGATACTAAGAGGACACTGACACAGACATACTAGATTTCTGTCCTAACAGGGATCAGGTGACCCAGTCAGTTTCCGTGTCAGGTCACACATGACATTTCCTCTGGTAAAATGCATTCCCACATAGCCAATATTGGCATTAGTGCTGAATCAATTCAATCAATAAGTGGTTAAAAAAAATGCAAATCATGTGCTGCTTCTCAAATGTGAGGATTTGCTGATTTCTACTGATATTATTGTAAATGGAATAAATATAGTTTTCAGACCAAAAAAAAAAAAGAAGCAATTTTGACATGTCAATTTGGTCTCTGGATGTTGTGATCAGAAGAACAGGCTTAACGTATCAGCCACATACTTAAATGTAGGGCACATTAACCAGTGTAACAACATGTATGACGGCGGTAACATTCTTGCTTAAAACAGAAAGAGTTATTGTTGTAGCGCTATTGAGAGCAAATATGAAACATGTCAAGGATTGCTTCACCGGGAAGTAAACATACCGGAATGTAAAACGTTAACATTAGCATTCTCGACATTAGCAAGCGTTTACATTATGACGCTACCTGTCACAGTGGCTACGGTTTGCGTAGTTTTTATTAAAATGTATCATTTATTTCTTTTACAGTTTCTTCATCCTTACAAAAGTGACAAACTGACAGAGTAATATAGAAGCTGACTGACCCTATACCACTTGTTTTTCTTTTAGCCTGACCCTACGCGACAGCCACACCTGTAATATTGCTAGCAAACTGCTTTATCTGAATGTTTAATGTCAGCTATGGCTTCTGCTAGCAGCTAGCTTGCTAATGTGAGCTAGCTGTCAGGCGCTGCTAGCTAGGTTTATACAAACAAACTCACCTCATGTTTTCAACGTCCCTGCCTCCGCTTTTTAATATAGATACAGGGATGCCAATCAGGGCCAAAGCCATCATCCAGGCGACGTAAAAGCACTTTTTGAAATAAAAAACGAATGTACTGCTGGTCCACAACAGCAGTGGGATCAGTAGCAGCGGTATCATCCATAGCACATCCATAGCGAGCCTCCAGAGAAAGTCCGCGCCAGCAGAAACACACGCGGTGAGGGGAGAAAGCCGCTAGCAGAGAGGCTGCCTACGGTACGAAACAACCGGGAAGCACCGCCACCGGTCAGAAGTACTCCGTCTACACCCCTGGTGACAGCAAAGGTACCCGTGGTTACTCAGTATGAGTGTGGAGCCGTGCATATCTGTTGCTAAATGGCATCATGAGGTGGAGGCATGGCGTCACCAGCTGGAGATTTTTCTCTTTCCGCCGGCTGGCGTACCACAGTTCAATCGTTAATCTGCAGAAAGAAACTACTCTTCATCTTTTTTCATTGTAATAGCTGTGATAACTTGCTTCATCAACATTCCATTCATTAGCACCACATTTACCTTATAAGAAATAATTGTATGTTAGCAGCATGAGAATAGCGTTTTCATTTTATTGCTAACTTTTTAAATTATTTTTTTTATGAAGTTTTAATGCTGAAATCTGTTATGTGCCTGATGTTTATGTCATATGCTCTCTTGTTCTGTTATGATTTTAGTTCAATAATTCTAGTTCAATAATATCCTGAAAAATGCAGTAAAGCCTATATGAGGAGGAAATAAGTCAGCATTTTCTGTTATTATCCATGATAATGAACCTTCTCAAGCTGCCATTTTAAAAGATATGCAGGCCAGAGGTGTCAGCTTTGTCTGGTAAGCCTAGGTAACAATCAGTTCTAATCATAAGCCTATCTCTATTGACCATCTCCAAAGGGTTATCCTCAGCTTGGGCCAGTTTGACAGCCCATTACACCACAACACAAGTAATTGGATTAGCAGTGATAATCCAATCCTTAGCTGTAATCTGTCACTGTCTACCAGCCTTGCTCATAATGTTTCAGGTCTGCTTGACATCATTTGGGAGATTAGCATCAATTGGTCGTTAATCCTGATATCTGCGATAGTGAGTCTAATCACTGGCTGACTCTCAAATTTGGCATCAGTCTGTGCATTCAGAAGTTGTGCTCTAATGAGACAGCTAAATTGACTTTTTGCAAGGTGCACACATTCAAATGATATCATTGGATAAAGTGTGAGATTACCTAAAAATTATATTAGATGAAATGATAGGCCCGTAGCCACAATTTTAGAAATACAGAGGGCATACGGAGACCCCTCACCCACATATATCAATTTAACTAAGCACAGAGGCACAGAAAAACAAGCTAGTTTTTCTTAAACCATTATTATTTTCAATTTTTATTTTAACATTTTTCTTTCTTTCTTTCTTTCTTTAACATTTTGAAAATTCCTCCAAGTATCTTATTTTATAATCAGCAGGCATTTGTGACAGGACAAAATAACTGGAATGCACTGCTGATAGCAGAATACAAATTCTCTCTGCTTACATATTGTGTCGCCAACCATCTGCCATTGTTTGGGCTATATTAGATTAGTTTGCAGGCCAAATCCACTGATCCTACGCTTTCATAACGAACATTATCACCACAGCAATGTGTTTTGTATTACTGAAAAACACATATAACCTTCCTTTGTTTTGCTGAAAATTGTCTGACATATGTAAAGAATAAGTAAAGCTACTATTCTGCTGCTTTTCCCAGGATTAGGTATGTTTGCGGAATAAAATTTTGGAGGCAATATTAGAACGCAATTGCTTTTAACAGTTTGAACTAGATTTATATCATTGGCAAGGATTCACATTACTTCAAGATGAATTCAAAAGTTTCAGTCTCATTTTGAATCATAAACAGCATTTGTCTCCCATCACTGATGCTATCCACTTGAAAATCCCTCTACTCCAGCAGTGCATCATCATCTAAAACATTTAGGAGTAACATTAATGTTTTTGTACCAATAAATGCTTAAGAAATAATGACTATAATTTACAGCCACACATGGAGGTTATTTCTACTACTCTATGAATTTACTGTCAAAGTCTCTAATCAGTGTACTGTACTAGGATGCATCTTACCAAAAACTATCTTATTTGATCCTTCAGAGTTCAATGGGTTATTGAAACCCACAGTACCTTATTTTAAATACCATATTTTAGATACCAAAATTTTCAAAGGTATCAAATATTTGAGGTATCTAGAATAAGAAGACATCCTGGGAAAAATTTACAAGAAAAAATAAAGAGTTAAAGATAATAAGCCTCTTAAAAGCCCTCTCCAGTCACTTGCTTACACTTATTCTAATCATTAAGCTCCTGAAAGCGCTGCATGTCAGAAAGTGATTCACCAGTCCTATTCTCAGTCCTAATGAGGTCCAGGTGTTATACAGGGGAATCAGGGATGAAACACAGAGCTACGCCTGTTTAAATTTTCAGAAATCAGTCATTATTCCTTCTTTAGAAAAAAAATTGACTTGCAAAGCTTTACAGGTGTAAGCCACCTGAATATAGCCAGCTGAAACAGGCACAGCTCTGTCTTCAAATCCCTGATTTCCCTTATGAACCTTACCCGGAACTGGGGCCTGAAAAAGCAGGCAGGTTATTCTGAGGGTGCAGCGCTTATTGAACAAGAGCAGGAGCCATGTCTGTAGCACCTGGGTGCTACAGACATGGCAGAAACAGGTCCAATGAATTTTGAATGGAAGGAGTCTAATCAGGTTCAAGAGTTTGAAATGTACCAACTAACTACATATTTTTGGAGTAACAATGTAGGAATCAAACTCCTGCATATAATCATTTGGGAATACTCAGTAGATTCCAGTGCTCAAATTGGAAACTACAGGGAAACTTTGAGCAGTGTTATTACTACATCCAGTTTTGAATATGATGTGTTGTGATTGGACTTCTGTGTGATCACTGAATTGTCCAAACCAAACACCATGTTGAAACATAAGAAGGTTCTGATGTATACATGGTATCAGATGGGTCTTGGGCCAAAGGATGATGACAGAATTTAGAGTTGTTTTTTGGATGTGTACACTTGGGTGAATAAAAATTCTGATCTGTCAGTGATCACCATCTGGTGGTGAGTTAGATCAGAGGAAAAGGAGAGACTGCAGATCAAACATATGGTAAACCACAAGTGGCCAGTAGAATCTGTTGATATCATGCACTGCATGTTGCTGGCCTCCTTTTCCTTGAGAACTCTGAGCCACAAGGACCTCAGACTGAGAGGAGCCAGCTGAAGTTAATGGGCACCTGGAAAAGATGCGCTCCTTTCAGATGGTGTATTGGTTGATGGGCATATTCAGAATATTGACATTATGTCCCAGCTGGCTGACACGACGTGCAAGTAAATGTTTGAATGAATTACTATTATGATTATAATGTGATTTTTAATTCAAGGCTTTTGATCTCAATATTTCTATGGTTTATTGTTTCCTTGTCAAGAAAGGTCCTTGAGCACCCTCTGTTGGTGAACCTTTGATTTGCATGCACTGCTCTCAGTTTGGCTTTATTCAACTCACTAAAAAATGTAGAAAATGTAAAAATAAATAAATAAATAAAAAATAAAGGCAATTGGCAAACATCTATGAGGTCATGGGTGTCAGCCTTGGTAGTTTTCAATCAGGTTATTGAGATTGTACACCTATTAGCAGTCAACAATCCCTTCTAACAATGTTAAGGTGTGTTGTCTGTTGAGTGTACACTCAATAAATAAACAGTGTGTGCTCAATAAGGTTTGGAGGGTGTATTTTAACTGTAATTATTGTAGCTCTTCATGCTCAACAGGTCTGCTTGTGATGCCATTATCTTATTAGAGTACCAGTCCTCCTGGTTCATTAAAATGCAAAAAAAAAAAAAAAATNAAAAAAAAAAAAAAAAATGTATCCATTTATTCAAAACATTACCAGGGTTTTTATTACATGTCAAAATAATATGATGTATCAGTAAGCTGGCTGGATTCTTTGGGAACCTAAATGTACCTTACACCAAGCATTACCATGCAGCTAAAAATGTCACATTGCCAATGAGAGAGCTGAATTATAATAATCTTTGGCGTATGCCATTTTAATGGGCAGTCCCTTACAACTGCTCTCTTCTCCTATTTAACACATTTCACAAAGGTCGCAGAGTCATGATCCCACTATTATTTTTGTAAGTTTTATTTTGAGACACCTGTACTGCCAACATTTTGTCCATCTGTGCTTATATTACAGTATTTATAACTGTTTTTACAATCATTTCCCAAAGGAAATTTATACAGTATTTATTTGTAATAGAGTAATTCTGCGTGGTGCCTGCAGTGGTTTCATACCACTAGATGGCAGTGTTGTTAAAGATTGCAACATTGACAATTTAATTTTCTTCAAAATTTCAGTCAAAAAGAATTTAAGATTGTCTCCAAGAAAGTTTACGCTCATGAATTGATCCACAAAACCATTAGGGGGTCTATGAAGATAACTGTTGATACCTTGATAAGATGCAGGTTATTATTACATATCTATTGGGATACCTGATGTATTTTAGTACAAAATATTACTGCATTGGATAGTTACAGTCTCTGGAGAATCTACCAACCAAGTCCTGTCAGAAGTTGCAGGAATTCCTCATGATCTGAAATAATATTTTGATTATTTTTTTGATTCTTTTGGGACTATATTCCCTGGTGGAGACATACATTCACTCTACGCTTTATGTGCTTAAATGCTAAAATTACGTAACTTAAAAAAAAACAAAACCCCGAATACATGTGTTGTTTGCGATGATGGATTACCTATCCCAAGAACATTTCAAGTATCAAACAAGTTGATTTTAATAGTGTAGCAGAATGAACTGAAACCAATGGCGGCCTGGAAGGTAGGAAAAAAAAATCAACTCACCTTTCCAGTAGTATGCTTTGGGAAATGATTGTCAGTAACCTTATGTGGATGAAATTTGAATATATTAGGCTCAAACATGCAAAATGGCCGGTATGGTCCTTTAAAAGCACTTCAATCAAACAGAAACAGAGAAAATGGTGCAACTATAATGCTCATATAAGAAATAACTGTGGAGCAAAGATTGTAACTTAAGCAAAGTTTATATTGTTGAGATGCTGTGTGTAATGGATTAATTCATAGCAAGATACCTTTTCTCCAACTAGTTTGAGAAAAGGTACCTGGATCTGACCACAGGTTATATTTGATCACAAAGTTATCTTAACACAGCAGCCAGTAACTCTCAGGCAGTCTGAAAACAATTAAAGGTCAGCTGGGGCCCAAAGCTTTGAATCCATTCATATCAGAGCAGTTCTAGTGGCATGGTTACCAATGTGATTCTTTGTATATTTGCTGTCTGGTGTCTTAAAAGTTGAGCAGATTGTTTCCAGCCAGCAGATTGATCCATCTTCTTACATTCTTTTAGTTTTATCAGTTTCTGAATAGCTGAACTGATGGCACCCTTGGAGACATCATGTGAGCCAGAGAGAGAGAGTGTGAGAGTGTGAGAGTAGGTTGTCCAGAAGTTAGTATTGTACTGAGCCCCGTGGGGGTATTCAATGAAACATCTGCCACGGGTGGTGACCTTTATGAACCTCCCCCAGCCCCCACGTTCCTCCAGCATTCACGCCGCATTTCAAACCAAAAGCAGTGGATCTTCTTGCTAGTCTAACCGCACAAGGGATGGCGGGCTCAGATACTGGTGAATTTTATGAATTTTATTGACCGATTCTGCAGCGACACCCCCACTAACCTTTATTTTCTCCGTGGACTGCCCGTGCGCGCGCAGGAGCAGCTGTCATTGGAACGGAGCGGGTGCCCGCGCAGTGCGCTGCATACATACAGACAGCAAGACTATCCTGTTGGAAGATTATGCTGCAGCTCCTGGCCATCTTGTATCAGACAGGATGAGGAGCTGAAAAAAAAAAAAAAAAAAAAAAACGCAGCAGGAGCATTTTTAGAGACGGTCAACTCGCAGACGATTAACATCAAAGCGTGGGAGAAAAATCACGTCTGCCGCTGTGGTTATTGAAAACAACCCATCCGAGTTGTGGATTATTCCGTGGAGACTGAAACCATGAGCTGGGGGTCAGAGCTATGGGTAAGTCTGCACTTTAGAGCTTTTATGTTGTGGATATAACGGTTCTCAGATCAAATAAACAGGCGCAACGGCTCCAATTTAGCGCTAAAAACGATGCGTAATGTGTTGCTTTGGCTAGCCAACGGGGGGCTAATTTGTAGCGGCAGTGTTACTTAGCTTACGCATTTTTGCGTTATACCGACAGCTAACAAACTGTTTAACACAAATATAAGCTTTGGTGGTGTGAGCTAGACGGTTTTCTGTCAAAACACGTAGTTTATCATCAATTTTATTTCACACTCGAGCATTACCAACCACGTTTAGCACACACCCCTTCATAATATAACACAGCTATTCCTGTGATAGCAAGTTGTTGAGGCTGTAGCTTCATGCTGCAGTGACATTTACAGTCATTTTGTAACGGTATGATAAATATATAAAAAACAGGGCATTACATGCATCATACACGTTATATTGTCCATGTAAGTAGAGGAATAGAAGAGGTTTAGGTTAATTTGTTGTCCATATGAACATGACATAGCGTTCATGAAACACTGCTTTCAAATTAATTACATCTCTGTACTTGAGTAATCATAAATAGTTATTGCATAAAGTAAAAATTGGGTAAATAGGATGTTTTAGAATGGTTGGAACATCCTGATGAGATGTTACATAATTTACAATCCTTTAAAATGTACAAACCTGGGGCTAACAAATTATTTGCATGTACAAAGAAGTATCCTGTTAACTGCTGAAGTCACATATTTATATATTTGATGACAAGATTGCATTTTATGTGATTGATATTATCATTGTATGTTCATGGCCTAGAAAGGCAATATCTGCTCAAGGAACCCAGGATGACGTTATCTCTGATGTATCATGGGTTCATTTGATGCAGGGAGCAGCCTGGGTTTCTTTTTGTGCGTAAAAAGAGGAGGAAGAGTAGAAGCCAAAATAGAATCCCACCTTACTACAGTAAATTCCACTGTGATGATGTCATATCTCCCAGTTTTGAGGCCAGAAGTAGTCCATATCAAGGCAGCTGCTGCTTCAGTAACATATCCTTATATTCACACACTCACACATTTAAGGCTGTGTGTCATAAACTGCAGCATGGGAATAAGTTAGATTACAGGACTGTGTCAGCATGTCAAGCATTTTTACGACATGATAATAAGCAGTCGTGAGGGGTGGAATTCCTCTTGCCTGGTGTTATTTTGTGGAAATGATCCACTAGATTAGTAATCAGTCTGCAGTCTGTGTTGAGAAAATGCGTGGAAAAGATGCTGGCTTGTTTGCTTGGATGAGTTGCACATTTTGCATGATTGGGTGCTATAGGCTAGTTTGTATGTATGCAAACATGCATGAGTGCACGCTTGCAAGTTACAACATGGAGTTGGCATTTTTGAAATGAGATATTGATTTTTTTTGCACCTCTATTGTAAACATACATTAGGCTTTTTTATATTGTGTATTAATTACATATGCAAGACCAGCAGACAGAGATTTCAAACAATGCCTGTTTTAAGTTCTGTCTGGGGTATATTTTACCCAGATAAAAAACTGCAAACTGTGGTATTGCCAAAGTCCATATTTTGAGTTAGATTTTTTTTCTTCTCTACTAAGCAGCAAGGGGGTCTGGAGATAGTTAAGTCAGGGATGGTGCTTTCTTTTCAAATAAAAAGGGAGAGAAAGGCACTCCCCTAAATTCTCCATAATTTACCTGGTCCAAAGTTCACAGAGAAAACTACCACAACTCCAGATCTTTGTGTTTTCAGTGATGTCACCGCATTTTACTTTCATGCTGGAGTGTCTCACTGAGAAGCATTGCTGCCCAGGTAGTCATGCACAACGAACATCGCCTGAAGGTTTTGTTACAGGCTTTCATGTGTACCTTATGTCTGGAAAACATTTGCAGATTTTTTTTTTTTTTAAACAGAGACTNCTTTCATGTGTACCTTATGTCTGGAAAACATTTGCAGATTTTTTTTTTTTTTAAACAGAGACTGAGCTTTTGCAGAGGATAAAGTATCACAACCAGATGCTTGCTTTTTTCCTAAGCAGGCTGAATAGAATCCAGACACTTGTTTCTTTAATCTCAGCTCTCGCAATTGGATAGCAAACAGAGCCCAGAAATGGGCTACAGGTGGCTGTCAATGGTTGCCACTGGAGATCGCAGATTGTTTTGTTATTGTCCCAAGACCTGATCAATAAACAACTATATCAGCAAAACAACACCAAGCCCATGACTGCGGCTGCACACACACACACACACACACACACACACACACACACACACACACACACACGCAAACACGCACGCAACATATCTGATGATCTATCTGAAGGAAATGCAGCTTTGCACTTCGTTTTCCAGTCCTTACTGATGCTTTTGTAGTCTGTCATATTTTGACCCGTCAATGAAGTTTTCAAGCCTTTCAGGCTCGTTAGCAGACTTCGAGTTGTTGTATCACGACAGATGAAGGATGAGACAAAGGGACACCACATGGATTTTATCAAGCTCATCCTGTTCTGCGAGCAGGAAAGAAAACGATGTTTCAGGAAGTGAGATCAGAGTTGAGCAGAGTTTCTCAATCTCTCACGAACATTTCCAACTATTACAAACAGGTTGATTTTATTCTCTGCTGCAGTTTAGCAGTGTTTAGTAATGTGAGAAGGAAGAACTAAAATCATCAGGACTAGAGACAAACATACAGGAAGAGCCATACTAAAATCAAATTATATTGATTAAATAGTTTACTCTGTCTTTTTTTGTTTGTGTCATTGTCATTGTTGGTTAAACGTATCCACATTCAGCTGATCTATCAGGGTAAATAAAGGATAAATAAACCTTCATAGTGGTGGACTTCCATTATTGAGGCTTTGTGAGTCACAGAGTAATGGCAGACCCTGATATTTGAATGCCTTTGGTACGACATCATAGCACAGATTACAGTATTCATCCTGTTTTGAAAGGCATGGTCACTGTCCTCTGTAACATTAGCAACAAGCGGCCGGCAGAAGTTGAAAAACAGCGCCTATCTTCCGCTGCAGAGAGAAGAGTCCAGCTGCGTCCTGTTGTATTGGACCCAGACAAGGTTAATTTCACATTGACCTCAAAACACACATTTAGCGCTGGATATCAAACTGCAGTGTGTTTTGAGTGCCATCCAATGTCTTTGTAGCATTGGAGTATCAGAAAGTAGACTAATAGTAGTCCCGACTGACGTTTGCCAAAAAATACAGGAGCTTTTTGAGAAAGGGCCAGATACTGCAATATCTGTGATATTGTTATATGATGCACATCTTGTCTTCTGTTGGCCATAAAAGCCTATAAGTCTTTCAAGGTTACCATTGGACTTCCAGTGTCTCTCTGACTGTTTGTCTTCCGTCCTGCTCGCTTAGCCTTGATGGATGCCCTGATTTTGACAAGTGCCGTGCACTTTCCACTCCTTAATGATGGACTTAATGGTGCTTCCAAGTATACTCAAAGCCTTGGAAATCTTTTTATATCCCTTGCCTGATGTGTGCCCTTCCACAACTTTGTCACAGACTTGTTTTGGAAGACCTTTGAACCCGTTGCTGGTGTCTTTGTGGTTGAACTTCACCTGCAATCTGAAGGACCACAGCTAAAGCTGCTTTAATTTAAGTTATCAAGTTAATTGCAGTGATTCCAAACAGGTGTGGAGCAATTAAGTTATTATGTGATCTACACTGTAAAATGTGAAAAGTTGATCTTACTTAAAAAAAATCTAGGAAACTGATTGCCTTGAAAAAGGTGAGTAAATATAACTATTTGTCTTAAGTTATGTTTAAGCTCAAGTAGACATAAAGTAAACATAACTTAAGACGAACAGCTATATTTACTTACCTTTTTCAAGGCAATCGGTTTCCTAGATGTTTTTTTTTTTTAGTAAGATCAACTTGTCACATTTTACAGTGTGGAAGGCAATTTTAAGGCAGGAGGTTATTCCTGAGATGGTTTAAGTGACGCTAGATTAAAAAGAGGTGCATATTTATCTAACCTAGATATTGCAGTTGTTTAGTTTTAATTAATGAAAGAAACTTTTTAAAACAAAATTTTTCATTTTTGAAACAGTTAAAGATTCTGTTCAGATTATTAGTTACAGGTAACAGGTGAGCTAAGTTGATTTATCTGTTAACCTTAACACATTTTATTGGTTTCTGAAGCCCTTGTTTCTGAATCTGCATTGGCCTTTAAACTAGAAGTAGTGTGTAGAATATTTGGGTGAAATTTCCTAAGTGTAAGCATAGTAGAAAGAAATACCTCTGAGTCAGCTAACACACACACACAACAGAGCCTGTCAGAATTAAATGTTGGTGGGTCATTGTAATGTCTGCCTGGCTAAGTTCCATTTGCAGACTGTTCCTTTGTATTCACACAGTTTTGCCTCCAGTCTGACCTAAGTTCTTTTTTTTTTAATATTTCATCAGCACTGGAAATGCCTTTTTTTTTTTCCTTTTGTGCAAGCAGTGCATTAAGTAAGTTGAACAGCATCACATGGCATGCATTGCAAGAACCCAAAAGCCTACAAAGGCCACATGCACAAACGCAGCCAGAAGAAGGAAGTCGAATGTGGTGAAACATGTGACTGTTTCTCAGTGGAAGGGGGTCATAAAAAAAAACAAGGAACGAGAAGACTGTTTCATAACTATAAAAGAGTCCAAAAGAAGGAAACTACATCAATAATATGTAACAGCTTTATTTAAAACTTAAATTCCTGTCCTTGCCATTGCGTTACACACGGTGACTGCTCCACCTTTTTCACTATAACACACCTTGAACGTTTCACTTCTCTAGTCGTAAATTTGGGAACTGGATATAAGCCATGGTATTTTTCAAACAGTCCACTAACTTCCTATAGTCTGTAGATGTAAAGCTAACATTTCTCATCACACACCTTATTAATGAGATAACATGGACAAGGCTGAAACGCTACTCACATTTCAGCAGCTTAAGGTGAGTACAGCTATTCACCATGGATGTTAATAGTAGACAAATTGGTCCATGTGTGATCCTTGACTCACTTCACATTGCTCAAACGATGCATTTCTTTGTTTATTCAGTGTCAGTCGAGCCTGAAAATAGTTCTCTTGCCTTTGGGGACAGCTTGAAAGGTGAATGCTGTGGTATGTCAAGTTGTTTTAATTGCAGGCACATGTTTGTTGGCCATCACTCCTTTTAACCTACTTGAGAAGGGAAAGTGGTTTTTGTCAGGATAGGCCTTTTGAACGTAACTCGTTTTCTCTCATGCTGTTAAGTCACACTCCAGACTTCAGCCAGAGGGGCCCAGATGAGTTCAATCAAAACCTCATGGCATGCTGAGATTGAAGTTCAGTCATGCTGTCATACCCGCACAGCGACAAGATCAGGACTGATCTCTTTTTCAGGTGTATTCGCCCTGGTGTTACACTGATTTTCCTCAAAGTTACCTCATCTTTGCTTAAATCCCCCAAGGAACTAGCCTTTCTCCCCTGCTGCTCACTTAATATTCAGGCTTACTTCCAGGCTAGTTTGTTTCCTTCTGTCAGTGTGTCTGAGTCAGGGGGTTCAGGGACTAGGACCTCTGGCAGACCATGACAAGGATCCCTACACCCTCCATTAACTCTTATACTCATCAACCCACCTGCTGACTCAGTGACAGCACCATAACCCCATTTTCTTTCTTTGACCCCNCCCCCCCCCCCCCCCATGAGGCTAAAACAGTGATGAATGGATCCTGAAGCCTCAGACTGCACCATGGGGAGTGAGGACAGAGACAAAGAGACAGAGAGATCTGAGCAAGAGGGCTGCAGATGAACAGTTATTGAAACTTGATACTTGAAACTTTGATGGATGCAGATTAATTAATACTTTATAAATTGGTATTTCTGTTAGTGACTACTTAAACACTTTATTACACAGCCTCCCATTGCAGACTGGGTTTTTATGGAGCCCCTAAGGAGACATGAGAGGAGTAAAAAAAATTCTGTGGAAGACAAAAAAAAAAAGTCTTTTTATAATGCAAAAAAACCAAGTCACCCATATATTTTTGGTTCACTCTTCAAACACGAACGAATAAACAAGATTGCAGACTCTTGCTGAACTGACTTGTCGCAAACTTTATTAGTTTATTTTATTCCACCAAAAATCTCATTGGGATGCTGCTAAATACGTATAACTGCGGTTAAGCCAGCCTCGCCTACAAATTGATTGCGCACTTGTTCTGAGCTTTACAGTAATCGCTTTGAAACAACCGGAGGCTGTTGGAAGCGATTGTGTATGGAAGCATTACACTTTATCACAATCAACAATAAAGTTCAGAAAAAGACAATAGAGATTAGTTGCACACTTTTGGGATATACAAGTATGCTGATTTTTAAAAATGACTTTTGTGAGATAATGCAAAGGGACTCTTTATTTATTCCTTCCACTGATTCTTTTTTTTTTTTTTACTCCTCCCTCAGGGGTTCTGTAAGTTTTCACTTAAGCTAGGGAGTTTACTAAAAGAGGCTACATAAATAAGTGTAATTTCACAGTTTGAAGAATTGTGGCATGTAATAGTAAATGCGTGACAGTTTCTGCTTCATAATTCAAGATTTTGACCACTACCTCTATGAGATTTCACAATTTGACAAAATGCCAGTCACACTTTGCAGCATTGCTTTCAGTCACTTCTGTGTGTAAGGTTGTAAACTTTCCGTTGTGGTGAAGACACTCATCCTTTATAGACAGTGGTCCAAAATCTTTCAGCAAAGATTCAAAATATAGCAGCACAGTGTCCATGGAGAATATGAACATGAAAATGACAAATATACTGTTATCCTGGATAGCCATAAAACTGAGCAAAAGTTTGTAATCGAAGGCGACTTTATTTCTTTTTGCAAATTCTTCCAGCTTTTAGTATTTTTATTTACCAAATCTTTGTGCAGTTAATTATCCAGAAATGCTTCGCTGCGTCTCAGGCTTTAGTCAGAACATTCAGTTTTTTTGGCTTCATCACAGCTGGACAGGAGAGCTCTCATGTATTTTGATGTTCTGTCCTGAGTAAATGACTCACTGCTTCCCCTCACTGACTGTTGCAGCCTCTAATCTTTAGTCATCGCCTCTTCTGTTATTTGTAAAGCCAACTTCTAATCACTGCTGTGACCCTGGAAATTATATTCTCAGCCAGAGCACTGCAAGAGTCACCTGAGCCTTATAGCCTCGCCTGTTCTCCTGATTACTACTATATTGTAGTACATGAGTGTCATTTGTTCGCTCAGGCTTTGACAGCGTAGAATTTGACTCGCCACTGTGGTTTCACGGTGATGTTTGCTGTTTTACCTCTGCTCAAGACAGGTATTGATGCAGAACTGCAACCTGTTCTCCTTTGCAACTACATACATGTCGTGCTTTTACACTTATGTGTAGCTCAGTGCAGCAAATCTATAAAACTTGTAGTAATTGTGATGATAACATGTGCAAAATGTTACAGAGATATTCAGTATATTTTATCAGTACAAAAATAATAGAAAGATAAACTGAAAACTAACTGATGCATCCGAATGTTGTGTAATTTCCCAACACTTCAGTGTCTGCTGTTAGAAAAAGTGTTACATTACATTTGGAATAGATTGAACCTTAGGGCTCAGTATTGTTGCTTAGCAACATCAGCTGGCAATAAAAAAAATATTTATTTGTTGTGAAATGAGCTCATCTCTCATATAGCAAACAGCCTCTAAACATCCATCAGTCATCAGAAAATGATATATATTCGTGTTTAAATTGCTTCTATTTCAGTACATTATTTTTGGCTAAAGGTCTTTGTCCTTTTCAGTTCTTCTGTCTGCAAAAATATAAAGACTCTAAGTTCCATTTTTTCTCACTGAAGGTGACATTATTTTGTACAGACACTTGTAATCTCGTGCTTGAGTTCTGTGGTGCTGCTACTCAGCTGGCGTATGAACTGAAAAGCCTTCAAATGATGCAAATTGCAGTAACGTGTTTCAACCAGCCAAAAACAATCACGTCACAGCACTTCTCATGTCTCTCCACTGGCTTCTAGTACTTTCTAGCTTCATGTCCTTGATGCTTTCCTACAAAGTGGAGACCAGAACAGCACCCAGGACTTCAATTCCTTTATTCAGGTCTCTGCTCCTTCTCAGTAGCTGGGCTCCAATCATGAACGACACATCGTGATGCTACCATACTATAACATCTTAAACTAGGCTGTTTTCCTTTGGCATTTCTTTGTAGTGGAACAACAAACCGACTTGCTCAACTTGCTCCCCCTTGGTCTTTTAAAAAGGCCTAAAGATCCAACCCTTGTAAAACCGCTTTTACACGTAAGAGCACCTGCTACAGCCCTTTGGCACTTAAAGTAGAACTGGAACTGGAACTTTGTGGCACCCATTCCTCAGTTAAGTCAGTTTGATAAAAACATCAGAGACTGAGCAGCAATTCAAATGAAATATATGAAGCAGGGATTATTAATGATCACATCAGCTTGCTCCGTATTCAGTTTTCAACATTGGCTCTCAGGAGTTGATGCACTTCAAACACTACTCTAAGATGAAAATGAACAAATGATTTTTATCTTGAGAGAAATACTTTGGAATTGCCCTTTTAGTCTGCTTATAAACCACTACTTTCAAGCCAGACTGGAAATGTAAGTCAGAAACAGATCATTGTTTTAAAGTGGCCCATTGTTAAAGGAATGTCCCACTACAATACAACCTCATAAATTGCTAAAGATGATAGAGGAATTTTTATTAACTCTATTGTCTGTTTACTTCTTTTATGATAATAGAGGGAAGCAATGAGCTTACTACTTGTGTGACAGTAGTGATATTTTTATTTCTGAAATCTCTTTCTAAGCAGCAGCAGATGTGAGCAGGAAACAGGCTGCACTCCAAATGAACCTTTTTAACAGGTATTTAAGGAGAATGATTCAAAGCAGTAATGATTAATCTGTAGCCACTTAAACACACTTTTGTTTGTCTCCTACCACTAAATAATAACATTTCTAATATTAAAGATGCATTTCCAACTTCAGCTTCATCAAATTGGCAAGCCTGTAAGCATCCCTACATTGGTGCTGTATCCAAATGCTCTGAACATTAATATAGGAAATGATAATGGCTGCAACTGCTGACAATCATACATTTCTGTGAAGAAAGCTCTAAGTCTTTTAAAGATGATCTGTTTGCAGCGTCAGGCAGCCACTCGCAAAGTGCCAACTGTACTCACATCCTGAGATGAGACATGTCAGGGTGGAGTGAAAGTGCTGCCACAGAATTCGGAGAACCTGCCTGTAAAACGGCAACAATCGAACACCACCTGGTGCTTTCAGCTCATTTTGATGACACAGTAAATGCATGCATTTAATGTCCATCGAATCCTTCCGCATTCAAACTTTTATTTGTAACAGTAAAAAAAGCCGCGGCTGCAAAATCTGTGTGAGCTTTTTGCAGGTTAAAGTGTTGTAAATTGGCTTTCCCCCAGTCGAACGAAAGTAACTGACAAATTAGCATAGTTGGAGGCTTGACATACTATTCCATCTCACAGACATAATGTAGCTTCTGTTCATCAATTTGTACAGTAAGTGTGCTCTTATCATTTCATTTAAATCAAATTATTCTGCAGTTAAACTGTGAATATTCTTCATTTTAACTGAAGAATATTGCCAGTGTTCTGTTAAATCTAAACGCCAACCCTCAGGTAAGCCATGCCGTAAACCACAGCAGGCACATGTTTATGTGTGTTCAAATCAACGCACCATGCTGCCAAAATCCATTACACTGGCTTCAAATAGCACCACGCTCACTGGCCACACTAGTCGCAGTTGCCCATAAGACTTTTTGGGCTTTTCTCATGATGCCTTGCTGCAGTATATAGACTAAAATGTTATGTAACTCACTAATGTACTATCAACATAAAGAGTACCTTTTTTTTGTTGTTTGCATTGAGAGCAAGTACTCAAAGAACATGTAGTCTGACATGCAAAAGGTATATGAAGTACATGGTTGAAGTCCTACTACAGTATGATTTGATTATCAGAGGAGTGCTGTGTCATCTGAAGCCACGTTATGAAGCTGCAGTCAGTCGAGTTATTGTAAGAGGAGAAGCCTAGCTTGCATTGACAGAAAAAGGCAGTGGGTCAAATCTATTTATGAACTGAAACTCTTAGCAGGACACTCAGTGGCTTGAAGTGTGAAACACAAAATACAAATATATATCCTACTCTCTCAGTTACTACATTTTTTCGTCATATCATAGACTTATTTGTTTCCTTTTCCACAAAGACCCCAGCAACTATGATTAGATTTGAAAACTGACGCCTGACATGGAGGTATGTAATCAAAGGTACTATTTTGCCACTCTGCAACAAAACATGTAGTTATCATGTTCAAATCGTGGTTGTGCTTTGGAGGTAATGAAAAGGCCTCCGTGACATGTCATGGCAACATGTAGTTTGAATACTTTTGTAAGAGCTTCACCTGAACCATTTATTGCATCAGTGCTATCAGCAGGACAAACATTGGAGTAAGAGTTAACTACTACTACTCATGCACATTAAAGGACCATACCAGCCATTTTGCATGTTTGAGCCTAATATATTCAATTTTCATCCACATAAGGTTACTGACAATCATTTCCCAAAGCATACTACTGGAACAGTGATTTTAAAAAACAACAACTTTTCCTACTTTCCAGACCGCCATTGATTTCAGTTCATTCTGGTATGCTATTAAAATCAACTTGTTGATGCTTGAAACGTTCTTGGGATAGGTAATGCATCATCGTGAACAAGACGTGTGTTCAGGTTTTTTTTTTTTCATAGTTACGTAATTTTAGCATTTCTTCTTTTCCTTTCGGCTTTCCCTTCAGGGGTCACCACAGCAAATCATCTGCCTCCATCTAACCCTATCCTCTGCCTCCTCTTCTCTCACACCAACTAACTTCATGTCCTCTTTCACTACATCCATAAATCTCCTCTTTGGTCTTCCTCTAGGCCTCCTGCCTGGCAGTTCCAACCTCAGCATCCTTCTACCGATATGTTCACTATCCCTCCTCTGTACATGTCCAAACCATCTCAGTCTGGCCTCTCTGACTTTATCTCCAAAACATCTAACATGCGCTGTAATTTTAGCATTTAAGTGCAATAAAAAGAGGGAATGTATGACTCCACTGGGGAACATAGTCCGAGGAGAAGACCTGCATTTATCGAAACATTTAAACGACTGTGACTTCATAAGGCTGCATAACTATTAGCAGGTGAAACATAAATTTTTAATGTGGGTATTGCTTGAATATTTCATTTTGAACAATTAAGAGATTTTGCAAAATATCAGGAAAGCTGAAATACAGTTTTATCCTTTGGGAAATGATTGTCAGGAACCTTACATGCATGAAAATCGAATATATTAGGCTCAAACATGCAAAACGGTCCTTTAACTCCTTAATGTTCTGCGTGAATATCGACCTATAGGAAAAACAGAATGTAGGTTTGCAAGCTAACTGTCTTAAAGAGATATCATGTTTTTTTTTTGTTTTTGTTATTTTTCCAAATTTTTACAGTAACATGTACAAAGTACGTGTTAAACACTGTCAAAGATGCAAAATTTGATGTTGACTCTGATAGAAATGCATCCAGCTAGTTAAAGAGATAGTGCTGTTTTCAGTCAGTGTGCACAGTGGTGCTGCACCAAGGGAGAGTAGAAGTGGATCCTTTTTTTTTTTTTTTTTTTTTGTACATTGAGGCTTTGCAAATGTTTCACAATAGACCCCCTAAATGAAAATAGGAACATGGAAATCATTAAACTCCCTTCAAAGTGCACACTGCCTAAAATAAATCTATAAACCCTCACCACCCTTGTTAGTGCCACTGGACTGATATGGATTGAATTTTCATCATCATTACCCCACTTTGTTACAACTGTCCATATCCACATAATGTTATCAAGCTCATGGGATAAGAGATAGCCACAGGAAAGGCTGGACTGCTTCCAACATCTTCATTGAATGAATCAGGGATGACATTCAGCAGAAACCCTCTGCCAATAGATCAGAGAGCATTTTAGTTTCTCCAAGTCATTCTTGAGGCAAATTCTAAAGATCTCAACCACTCTCCATAATTCCAGAGAATGTGTTATGTAAGAATTAAAGAGCTTAATCTTTTAAAAAAATTTGTAAAAGAGATCAACAAGAACAATGCCTAATGTGTATTTGCTAGTCCAGTAGGAATAATCCACAGAATACTCGCGTCCTATTGGGTGGTAAACATAGTTACGAGAAGGTAATCAGATTATTCACAGCTTCATTTAATCAAGTTCTGTGCTGGTTACAGCAGTTTTTTAGTGTGCTCCCTCGGTGTGTTTCTGCCTGCATTCTGTGTGTGGATTGACCCTCATCAGGCGGACATGTTCTTAGAGACTATACATCTTCTGTGTGTACAAGACTTGTTCTTCCATTCTTCTGAAATGGAATAACTTCCATCCTGGCTCCTCATTTCTGTTTTGTCACATGAAGACAGACCGTGACCATGTTGCGCAGACGAAGTGAGTTTTTAATTTTTCTGGAAAACGTTTGTTCTGTGAAATCGGGCGGTGCTGAAAGTGACATTCACCAGCTGAGTCCGTTTGAGGAGTATCTGCAGGTGCTGCTGCAGATGAAGATGACCAGTGCTGTAAGTGAGCATAGACCTAACACGGCTCTTAAAAATGCCAACGTATTCATAATGAGCTCTAACATGGTTTATTCTCTTTTTGGGCATTTGGGCTATGTACTGCTTGCTAGTAAAATTAAAGGACTACACTAGTGATTTTGCATGTTTGAGCCCAATAAATACTACCTGCATGCAGTTAACGTTACTGCCACTCATTTTCTAAAACATAAAATCACATTTTAGTTTTTGTATTGTTCTGCCAAATCCAACAATCTTTCAAAATCAGACATTCCCTTAAAATTAATTGTTTCGCATGCTAACGCCTACACGGAATTGTTGAAGACACAGTCATTTTCATTTCTCGGTAAAAGCGGTTTGTATTCCTTGGTGGGGACTTGCATTTTCTTCTGTGTACCTCTGTGTTGAATCTGTGTTGAAATGCTAAAATTGCATTACTTTGACAAAAAATGTAATAGCTGTCTTGTTCACATGATGGATTACATATCTCAAGCATGTTTCCAGTCTTCACTAGGTGGTTTTTATAACTCTCAAATGTGGCTTGTACTTATTGGGCTCAAACATGCAAAATCACTGGTATGGTCCTTTAAAACCTTGTTAGACACCAGCTTCTTGGGCTGGAGTTGAAAAAAACATTTCTTTTTGACTTCCATGAATGAGTGGACGGGTCTTCCAGTTACGGTGACTCACATTGAGCAATTTCCTGTTGCTCAACCTCTGAGAGAATGCCGCTATTACTAATCGAGTGGAGTGACTGCTCTGCATGTGCACGTCTCGCCACATCCTGCGCAAGTGACAAGCACAGAGGCAGTGTGATCCAACAGCAACCAGGCTCGCAGAGAAGAAATGTTTTATGAGCAGAGAAGAATGATTCACGTGTGTGTGTACAGCAACACACACTCTAATCTTTCAGGCTAGCTGAGGCATTGTTTCTATAAATATCCTCTTGGCATGCAAACTAGGGCTCTTACACACATAAGGTCACACACACTGCCCCAAACAGGTGCTCATATTTTGTCAGAGGTGTGTGTGTGTGTGTGTGTGTGTGTGTGTGTGTGTGTGTTCTTTGCTTATATGCACACAGGGACAGTTTGCATAGATATCAGCAGGCATCAGGAGGTTGAAGGCTGATCCTTGATAATGAATAGTTTGTTTGTAGTCTCACTGTAGTTTTGCTTTAGTTTCATACTAGAGAATAAGTATTAAAATCCAACTGTTCAAAAATAAATTTTATACATTCTGTTAGGTTTATTTCTATCATTGGCTTCTTTTCTGAGCCTCTTGGATGAAGAAACAGTCTTATTTTAATGTCAGCAGTCTCGTTTTTAGGGTGTGTATGCTTGGGGCTAATAACGCCTTAATCTGTAATAACCCAAAATGAACTTGAGGGAGGGTGGAATGTGATCATCAGTTTGTGTGTTTTGCTTGTTTGTGCATGTGCACGTGCTTGTTTGTGCGCCTGTAGCTACTGTCCCTTTTTCCTCTGACTACTCTCTGACAGAGCTCACAGAAGGCTATAGAGGCATTGTTCCACCCTTCTTCCTTGGATAAAGCCTGGTGTGTCTTCAAGAGAGAGCTTGGCATCTCCCCCAAATATTTGTTCTTGCTGCTGGACGCCCACTGTCTACAGACAGTGGGCGNGCTTGGCATCTCCCCCAAATATTTGTTCTTGCTGCTGGACGCCCACTGTCTACAGACAGTGGGCGTCCAGTCGGCCAGGCAAAGTACGGACTAGCTCATGAACAAAACCAAACTTGAGTGGTTTAGCTTGGAGTGAGGCGTTTCTTGAAGTGCTTTCTGTTGTGGTCCATAAGAGACAGTGAGGAAGAGATGCTGGACAGGCTAGAAAAGAACAACCCCGGAGCGTTAAACGTCTTCAGCTAAAGTGCCTTATTGGACGAGGCAAGGCTGATTTTACTGGAACAATCAGACTGGCTGTTTATTATTGAGACTGGAAATACCCTCACAGCCCAATAAACAGTTTCAGTTGAATGTACCGTATATACTTGAGTATAAGCCAAATTTTTTAAACCAAATTTCACAACACAAATCGGGGGTTGGCTTGTACATGAGAAATTCAAATCGGATCCCAGAGAAGGAAATTTCCAGGGGTAGAAATACAACCCATTACCACCACCCATGGAAAATAGTTTAAATCATACCTTAGAATAAGATATTTCCTAACTAAACATCTTACCTTGCACATTTTGCGGCGACCAATAAGCCGTGATCTGTCAGTTATGGTAATCAGCTGCTGAAATAAATATCATGTTTACCAGTACGTGGATTGTTTTCAGAAAATCAGAGGAATACTATGATAATACCCAGAAAAACAGGTAATTTTCTAAACAAATAAGTTGATGGAACACCAATGGAACATCAGGAGGTTGGCTGAGGGAATTCCAAAACTCCGTATGGAGGAATGTCCAGCACATAGACAGGCCCGCATTGATTCAAGTACAGGATAATTACTGAAAACATGTAATGGGTGAGATTCTTAACAAAAAAACGAAAAAAAAACACACACAAAAAAAAAAAAAAANTTCCTTACCTTCATCAATGCAATTCAGACAAGGAAGAGGAGTCCGGAAAACTTAATGTTAGCTAATGTCACTTACGGTAATCAGCTGTTTACCAGTACCGGTACATGGATTATTTTCAGAAAATCACAGGAATACTATGACAATTCTCAGAAAAAAAAGGTAATTTGCTGAACAAATGGAACAACATCGGGGGGTTAGGGTTATATGCGGGTTTCCTTAAAAATCTAAATTTACAGGTCAAAATCGGGGGGTCGACTTATAGTCAAGTACGTATGGTAGTTTCCTTTTCACTCTTGTCATCCTCACAGTAATTTGAGTTTGCTAACTAATTAGACTCCTCAAATAACTCATTCATTTTTACCATAATAGTTCTGTAGACAAGAGTATAAAGACTATTCCCTCTCGCTCGTTACTCATCAGAGCCTAAAGGCGTAGGGTTGGTATGAGGCAATCAGAACTTTAGTCATTACTCACAATTTGTTTCTGTTTTGTCAGGTCATAAACAATTAAATGATTCCAAGTCGCTGCCTGCTTTCTCTGGGACTATGTGGAGTTTCAGACCAGCAGAGCTCACTGTTACGGTATCTGAGGGTGTTAGGGCTAACCCGAACCCTAACCCTAACCCTAGCTCAAATCCCCAACCTAATACTGTCCCTGCTGTTTGGTCACTACATTGAGCTGCAGATAAAAAGACAAGCTTGATTGGACAAAAGCTTCCATGGTCCTGCTGTTCCATTGTCTTCCCTCCAGAAAAACATCTGTCTGCTCAGCCACCGTGGATTCACCCTCCCCTGCTCTTCTCTCTCAACAGGTTTCCTGTCAGGGGTGAGATTGTATGGAGACACCCCACTGACACCTTACAAAAGCTTTAAAGGAGCATACTGGTGATTCTGCAATGTTTAGGTCCAATAAATTCTACCCATAATACATGCTACATTACTGCTAACCATTTTCCAAAACGTACTTCAGGAGTGGTAAATGTTCTAATTTTTTTCCTGTCTTTCAGGCAGCCATTGTTTTCAGTTTGTTTCACTACGCTATTAAAATAAACACTTAAAGACTTGAAACATGGTTGAGATCAGTAATCCATCACAGTGAACCAAACAAGTTCTTATGTTTTTCACAAAGTTACTTAATTTAACTTGTCCAACATGGAACTACTTGGAAAAAAAAATGTTTGCAGGCAAAAACACACTGAAATTTAAGGTGTGTTACCTGAACATTTGATTTTAAAAGTTTAGGAGATTTGGCTAGATCAGTTGAAAAAATGATTGACAGTAATGTAATGTGTATTTATTGTAGCATTGTAGTATTTATTGGGCTCAAACGAGCCACGCAAAGTTGCAAAGTTTTGTAAGGTTGAAGTTTAACTGTGAAAGTTCACAGTCTTTGCAGAGAAAGACCACCATATGTAGTACTTTGTATCATAGCCCTTCATATGCAGATGTGTGTGTGTGTGTGTGTGTGTGTGTGTATGATGGTACATTTAGTCACTATGGCTCGAAGGAATATCACAAAAGCTTGTTTTCACAACTACTTAACTGGTTAGTAGGAAGTATTTCCTATTCCTCTTTTCTGTTCATTCTCCTCAGTCACTCAGGGAAACAGCTTCCCGTCTCCTCTTCCCTTGTTCATTTAATGGCATATTGATTTGTTGCTGTGATCTTCAGAGCAGCAAACTGATCTCTGCAGAGGGGGTGAGCTTGTAATAAAACATGAGCTGTCCCCAGGAGTGTTTCTACAGAGGTTTCAAACAAAGCAGTCCTGGTATAACCAGCCCTGTTCCGAAGTCTATCCTCTTTGCTGACACCAAACAGGAGAGCCACTGCTCAGCAGGGATCCTTCGTGTCTCTCAAAGTCAAACAGGCTTTTTAAAATTCCTGATCAGTGATTTGACTATGTTGCCTTCCTGAAAAAGAATGATGTCAAATGCTTCCTCAGAAGTGTCGTCTGCATTCCTTTGGCATGAAGCAACATGTCTGGAGCTTTACAGGTGCATAAATAAATCGAACTCATTTGAATGGAGATGATGACATATGAAGAAATAACAGATCTTCTCCCATGTGTTGTGTTTGCTTCTCTCAATCGCACTGCTGATAAAAGAGTGAAATCAGCAGCAAACCTGAGAGAGCTAATGAGGCAGAGAGTTTGACATGAAGGTGTTGGTCAGTCTCGTCATTTACACATTGGCCATACTCCAAATAATAAATGATTTGCTCATCATATCTGATGTGGATCTTTCATCCTCAGAAGCAAATGTGCAGACTGCTGTTACTCTCTGCTGCCCTCTGTGGTAGCAGGAAGTTTGCCTGCTTTTAGGTGGTACTTAGAGAGAGATTTGGTGTCTAAACATCTCTCAAATTTCTTGACAGTGAAGAACATGCAGACTGTTGAAAATACTAAGATATAATTTTTAGAATAATATCATATTACCCTAACACCTTACAGAATTAAATTAACCAAGTCATTTCATAAAGGGTGGGTCCTTAGGTTTTCCTAACTAATCTAGAATATTAATATGATTATAAATTACATTTCATATGTTAATCAGTCATTCTGTATTCGTACTTTCAGACATTCTGTTCACATCTGCTCTTTATTGTCTAACAAGATTTTCTGGTCAATATCCAGTTGTGCTTAAAGGACCATACCGGCCATTTTGCATGTTTGAGCCTAATATATTCAATTTTCATACATTTAACATTACTGACAATCATTTCCCNTGCATGTTTGAGCCTAATATATTCAATTTTCATACATTTAACATTACTGACAATCATTTCCCAAAACTGGAATGGTGAGTTAATTTTTTTTTCCTACCTTCTAGATTGCCATTGGTTTCACTTCATTTTGGTACACTATTAAAATCAACTTGATACTTGAAACGTTCTTGGGATAGGTAATCCATCATCACTAACAAGACGTGTATTCAGGTTTTNGATACTTGAAACGTTCTTGGGATAGGTAATCCATCATCACTAACAAGACGTGTATTCAGGTTTTTTCTAAGTTTCGTAATTTTAGTGTTTAAGTGCAATAAAATCTGCAGAGTGAATGTATGTCTCCACCAGGGAATATAGGCCCAAAAGAAGACCAGCGTTTATTGAAAAATTTAAGCAACGTGACTTCATAAGGCTGCGTAACTATTAGCAGGAGAAACATTGATTTTTAAGGTGGGTGTATGGCTTGAATATTTGATTTTGAAAGCTTAAAAGATTTTGCAAAATATCAGGAAAGCTGAAATATGGTTTTACCCTTTGGGAAATCATTGTCAGTAACGTATGAAAATTGAATATATTAGGCTCAAACATCCAAAATGGCCGGTATGGTCCTTTAATTGTTGTCAGGTAGAGGAGAAGCATCAGCCACAGCATTGAATGTGATTAATGCAGGATGGAATTATAAGGACGTGGGGTTAATATGAGGCTGCATCCGCCTGCACGAGGGATGCAGTGCATGCAGAAAGAGGAAACAGGCACTTTAGGGATGCAGGTCAGTAGGACTTCAAGTGATCTGATCTGGCACGGTATCTAAATAATGTGCATAAGTTCAGCTTAACTGGAACTCCAGTACATTAAAATACGCAGTAATCCTGGTCAGCGGTTGTGAAGGGGGGGAGGTCAGGGGGCTGATCCTTAAACAAGCATGTATTTGTTTTCATAAAACATGTAGGCATCCTGCATATATATATATATATATATATATATATATATATATATATATATATATATATATATATATATATATATATATATATATATATATA
>VXCM01001546.1:179507-214781 GCA_014773175.1 Lucifuga dentata | reverse complement strand
TATATATATATATATATATATATATATATATATATATATATATATATATATATATATATATATATATAGTAACTGTGGCATGTCTCCTTTGTTCTCAGTTTGAAACCATTTCTCATTTCCTGAGGAATATAAATGTTTAGCCACACCGTTCCATTTATTTTCCTTCATGTACTGCTACAATAGTACATGCATCACGTCGAGTGGGATTGTATCCTGAAATAACAGGCAGAGCAGCGCTGGTTCCTCTCCTGGAGGAATACCCTCCTTATTCCCTCCTACAGAAAGGAGGTCAGGTGTCAGGGGCCGCAGATGACAGAATGGAAGGTAGCTCAGAGCGGAGCTACAGTTAGCATTTGGCGCAAGAGGCCAGATGAAGCTTTACAAAGATTCGGTTGCAGCTTGAGCATGAATGTTGGAATTTTCACTGTATCACATGCTTGCATACAGTGAGAGTGGACAAACTTGTGCAGCTGAATAGTGGAAGTCCATTGATTTTCTGCAGAGTAAGCAGAGCAAACTGGCTGATAAGAGGCTGTCAACCGGTTGGTGCTTGTTGGTAGCCAGCAGATAGTCACAATTTTGAGCTTTCTGTTGCGAGAAACTCATGGATGGAAAATAATTTTGTCTATGTCCATGATTGTATTATCCAACTATTAGACAAAGACAAAATGGCACTGATTCTTATACTCACTAACTCAGTTAACCAAGGTTTATTTTGTTATATTAAATACACCATTGAGCAACTTTTGCTCACAATTTCCATATTTACCTGTGATTTGGAACCATCACACTCACATTCTGACTTGCGTCATCACTATTTTTACTCAGACTTGGATCAACCACAACAAAGGTGATAGACTATGTTGGAACACACATGTACAGTATGATACAAGTAAAATGTCCACTGAAATAAATACCATCTAAAAATATCTAAATGCAACAAAAGCTTGCATTTTTTTCATAAATTGACACTTCTTTTCATGTCCAGCCCTAAACAATTTAAAATGTGTCATATGTATGTACATGTTTAGGTATTTTGTATGTTGGGTGATGTATTAAGTGGAGAGATTAGAGGACCATGTGCTTGTTTTTGACATACATTTGCTGTGTCTTTCATATTTTCCTCCCTGTAATTCATAATTTATTAATTTCCTGCTCTCTCTCTCGTAACTGGGGAAATGCCCTGCTGATGAATTTTCCCTTTTACTGGAACGGTTTCTCCTACTTATATCGATTCAGAATGACTCATCTTGTATATCAAAACCATATATTTGATATAGGCTATGGGAGTTTATTGGGATAAGTGTACAGGCTGGCGCTCCTGAATTTAATCTCCTCCCATGTAATCCCACCTCTTACCTCTTTCGAGCCCCCTCCCTTTTGTTTTTCCCTCAGTATCCTCCACTCATCCCACTTCTCCCACCTTACGCCTGATGGAGCATTTAGCCTGAAAGCTGTGGGCAGCTTTGGCCTCAGATGCAGAGCGTGTGTGTGTGTGTGTTTATGAGTGTGCCAGTGCTAGATCGATTCCTCCAATGCTCTCTTGGATTCTTGCTCCTTCAGACAACTGGGAATTGCTTTCTACAGCTGTGTAGATTCTTTTGTGTGGGAGTGGAACAGTGGACATAGTTCCCAACCCAGCACGCTCTCAGTAATCAGTTTGCTCTACTTGGATACCTGGGAAATGGTCTTGAGATACCATCTCTAACCTACACTTAGAGGTTGCCGCATTGTTTTTTAGCTTTAGCTTTAGATGGACATTTTCTGGATTTAAGGGCGCACACTCTACACCGAGACAAAGAGATAACATGGTGCCCCTGCAAAAGAAGGTAATCTGAGTTATCTGTGTGGAGGAATGTGTGTGAGGGAGAGACAGAGAGGAGGATTTTATGTACATGACTGAGTGCAGTGAATGTGTGTGTGTGTGTGTGCTGATTGTTTTCTGTTTTTGGGTGATTTATTTTGCGAGGGCCTCAAGAAAGTTTCCTGCCAAGTGATAATGAAGTAAATGTTCTTTGATTGCTATAATTGGCACCTGGGGATTAAAGAGGAAAAGGTGCTTGTTATGGAGAACAAAAGTGAAGAAGAGAGGCAGTGAAAGAGAAAAGAGTGAGTTTTATTTCAGTTTAATGGCTAATTGTGTGGGTTTTATCTTGTCATTCTTGTGTTGAGTGGGTCGCTGATGAGCGATTGTTCATTGAAACTGAATAACAATATAGACTGGAAAGTCCCTCTAACTCCATTGTGTTCCTTGAGCATTTTAATTAGGAGTCATTTTATGAAAGAATGGTACAATCTGTCTTTGAAAGGTCTTCGAAAAGAGATTGCCTCACATTTCTTGATGAAATTTTACGCAGCGATTCAGAAAACAAAAAACAAATTTAAAGTAAAAATAAGGTGCTAAGCAAGGCTGTTCTATAACCTAACCTTTCATGACCGCAACCACTTCCTGTGTCTATCAGTGTCTGTAACAAAATGGGCCGAGTGCAGAGACGCAGAAAACAGTCTCACATGCACTATATGTTACGCTCAGAGAATCAGACAAATCAAAGGCTTAATCTGTTGTGTTAGAAGAGCTACAGCCTGGAGACGACACAGGCATGGAGGAGAGGATGGGAGACTGTTGGAGCTACACTAAGGTCGTTTTTTTTTTCATCTTTGCAGCTTCATCAAAGGCTTTATCAGCACAGTTCAGAAATAACTATGAAGAAATGGTCTGTCTCCTGTAGTGCAAAAGATAACCATACTCTGTTTTTCTAAATACTGGCTGGTGTTTGAAGAGATGACCTCGCTCAACTATAACAAATCAAGAATAATGAGTTCAGCCTGAGCAGCCATATTTGGGTGTCATTCATTTAACTGTAGTGCCTGGTTTTAGAGTGGAGTGGACTCCACAAGCCCACTGTGACAGACCTTACTTGAAGATGTTAGCAGATATGGTTTGATAGTGGAATATCAAGAAAAAACCTTCTTCTTCTTCTTCTTTTTTTTTTTTTTTTTTTTGCAACTTAAAAAATGGCTTCTTAAGATAAAGTGTTCTGGTACATCATTTACAGGCCAAGCACAAAACCTTTGAGGGGGTTTTATGAATTATAGCCACAAGAAAATGGGTCAGATGCTTTGCTGGCTCCAAATAGAGCAAAAATACTTGGTTGAGGGAAGAAAGATGGACAATATTCCCACAGCAAAAAAGGCAAAAGGTAGTAGCTGGTAGCAGTATAGTAGTGGCTAACTGCTAATAAAGAAAATTAGCATTATTAATAAAGAGTCTGAGTGGATACTGATATTTCATTTGCTGTGCTGGTAACAAGATAAATTTTAAATAAAAGTGTAAATGTTTTTGTGACCTGCAGAAGTGTTTTTTTTCATTAATTTTTTATTTAATTATTCATAGCATATAAGCTGTTATTTCCTGTATATTTCGATTCTGAAATAACCCAAAAAGTCCTTTTCAGGTAGCGGTTTTGCAAAACACATTTTAGCAGAAGATGGTACAAAGATATACACAACTTATGTTCGATTATGCTGGGTTTGTAGGTAATTATAGATTGCTATCAACCCTTGTATTTGAGTGATGTAATCATTCTGGCTTTTTCTTTTTTTTTGCAGGATCAGTTTGACAACTTGGAGAAGCACACACAGTGGGGGATCGAATTTGTTGAGAAGTACACCAAATTTGTCAAGGAGAGATCGGAAATTGAAACCAACTATGCGAAACAGATAAGGTGAGCACCCAAGATGAGCCATGATCAGCACTCCAGGCTGCAGGTTGTATTTGGACGACTGTTCTTCGCCCACATGACCCAGTTAAAAACCCTACAGCAGGATCTGACCTTCACAAGCGTCCTTGAAGGATACCTTACCGGCTCATTATGTAGCTGAACCTGACCTCTGACCTCCCTGTGGAGTGGGAAATTGAAAAAAGAATTCTGCTGTGGGATGATTAAATTACCAGTCACATTAATAGATTCGGGTTAGTGTTGCCTTGAAACGGATGTGAAATCCACCTTCCATCTTTCTTTCATTTTTCATTCCCATTAAGAGTCTCTCTCTCTCTCTCTCTCTACACATCTCTTGCATGACTGTCGCTTTTTGTTGCCAGCTTCTGCTTCAGGCAGGAGGAAGTCAGGTCGTGGGGGGATGAGGTGGAGCTTGTGTTTCCATAGAAACCAGTTATCAGCATTATCAACCCTAGGTCTGACCCACATTTTTTTCCTCCAACCACAAGTGTTGTCCCCGCCCCCATCTCACTCTCTGCACACATTCTCTGCTGTTTCGGTGCAGTCTCCAATTTGTTTGTTTGTTTTTTTTTTTAATTGGCAGAGATGTGAGCATGAGCTGTCCTGTACTGGTGGTGTGGGAGTCACAGGGGTTAGCGGATCCATCCTCTAATGCCTCTTGCATCCTGCAAACAAGCAGGAGCCAAATCCACAATCCCCATCTTTAGAGAGGCCTGGCAAGATGGTTAATGCTCTAACTATTGACCCCATCTCCCCCATTTCAAACTGACTAACCAGTACAATCCACTATCGACATAGCACCCCCTCCAAATTAATCCTCCACAGACTACACCACTCTTTTTCAGGATAAAGTCTGCTTTACTGTTGAGATAATAGGACTAGCTGTCAATGTTGACATGCAAGCATTATCCACATTTTCCCACACGCATTAACATTTTATACCAAGACTGAGGATACTTTGTTTTAAGCAAACTCTATTTTAATTTTTGTCTTATTGTTGTAATCTTTGTTTTGTTTTTTGCTCCTTCTAAAGCTTTGCTAAAACTCCAGAATTTGACATCACTGCAAATATCATGAACACATGCACATATGCACAACTTTGCATCTCTTATACTATAAAACTGCTTTTGTTCGTGTACATTTACCAAAATATTCTATTTCTATTTCCCAGGTCTGAAGTATTGTTTATTCTTTTTTTCTGTTTTTGAACATAACATTGTGGATGAAAACATATGGAGTCACAGATTTACACTCTTAATCAACACTTGCAGATATGCATTAATTGAATTAGTCAGTATTGGTGTACAGCATGTTAGATAAAGGAAATGGCCTCATTTAACATGTCAGGTTGGCCTTTATTGAACTTCCACAGATGGCACGGATGTTTTCAGTCACTTTGTTTACACAAAAGGTTCACTGTTGGAACTGTAACTATCATACACACACACACACACACACACACACACGTACACACTTCAGAAGAGACTAAAATGATGAATTGGGATTTACAGAGAGAATCGCTTATATCATAGAGTTTTCCTTTGTGTGTGACACAATGTGCTCCTTTGTTGTGCTGCTACTTACCTCCAGACTAATAATCCCTCATAATCAAATTAGCTCATTAAATCAGGTTTAATCTACCGGGCACACTCAAAACCAAAAGAAACACAGGGCTGTTAGATCTAATAAACTCTATCCAATCGGTTGTTTGATCCAGTCTTTTTTTTCCACTCATCTGTGATGTGGAGAGTTTCTTCCTTCTGTTTTCTATTTGCTGTTAGTATTATAACAAGAATTGGGCCAGTAGGAAGATAGTTTTAGGTTAATTCCTCATTCAGCAATAACAGACCTTAGCTGTCCTTATAAAATATATGTCATTTATGGCTATTAGAAGACTTTGCGCCATTACCATTATCACCACGCCAGTCACCCACTGCACTAATCCAGGAGTAATCCTCTTGCATTGGTGTAAACATGCGCAATGCTGCAGTCTGCTACAGTGCAGTGCAATGCATTAATGCCTCTTCTGCCCCAAACTCCAGACAGGAAAACCCAGAGTGCGGTAGGAATAAAGTCTATTTACAACAGAGGCTGAAAACAAACTGTCTGACTTTATTGTTGTTGCAGTGTAGCATTAAGCAGCACGGAGAGCATGACATCCTATCATATGATTATGCAGACACATGCAATATCGTATTCCATTATCATACTCATGTAGACACACAAGCACAGACATACACACAAAAGCAGCACCTCATAATTAATTTTGACATGTTTTTCATATGATATTGAGGTGGATGTTCAAATACGGTCTGACATATGACATGTGACTGTGAGTTAATGAACGAGTGGGAACTAGAGCTATAATTAGAGATAGAGTGAGAAGGACAAGGAGAGGGAGGGAGACAAATCTGCCTAGCAACAGTACAAACACCATCAGGGAGGAGAAGCATGGGGCATGCGGGCAGAGCGAGCTGGATGGAGGATGGATTAGTGTTTTTAACACATGATTCTTTTTATTGGAGCAGGAATTAAGCTTGCACTTTTACAATAGTAGCAGCAGAGACATTTAGGTTGCATTAGTGAGTGAAGTGTTACTGTCTCACAGCAGGGACAGCTACCCCTGCTTTGCTAATGTGAGCTCTTTGAAGGCAATAAACATTATAATTACATAATATACAATAGAACACTGCTGTAAAAACCAAACAAAAATGAATTAATGATTTACTGATAACTGTTCCATCATGTTTCTTACATTTTACTCTAAATTTGACATAATTTGTATCTCTAACAAGTGTTGGAATGATTTGTAACTGTCTCAAAAATATCAAAAGGGTCATCTCAATTAAGTTTTTCTGTCCCTGATCCTGAACTGAATCCTTATGAGTCCTTCCTTTTGATCGATCCATCCATTCAGTCATCCATCCATCTTCACTTATCGCAAGCAGGCTGGAGCTTACCCATTGTTCTCTGGGGTGAGAGGTAGGGTACACCCTGGGCTGGTCTGAATCAAAGCGTTACAGCCATATCCTATAATATTTTGTATTATATCCCATGACATTTTGTAGAGTGTCTGTTTAAGGAGTGTATCTGTGGATTAGTTGTGGCAGGAAGTTTGGTCAGGATTTGGACATCCTCTCCTCATCCCAGCTCAAATAAAACACTGAATTTCAAATGCAGAGTAGTTCAGCAAAATATCACTGAAATACACATGAAGTGATTATTTTTAAACCAAAATAGCTAAAAAAAAATCCAACTGTGGCTGCTGTTGATTAGCTTGTGCCACTCTGCAAGTCGTTGTGCATTGAGAAACAGTCCTAATGTTGAAATGCAGGCCACATTTTTGGCAGCTGGTGCAGAGCGGTTACAGCAGACAGGAAACAGACTTTATGAAGCAGTTGCTGATCCATTAAACAATGCCTTGATTGGCCCTGATATTGACTTTGTAGATCAATTTGGGATATCCTTTATCATTATGACCCACAGCTGTTATGTGCCACATTACAATCTGATTTCTCAAATAAAATATAAATGTCCGCGTGAGTGTGCATGAAATGTTTTTGTCTGCCAGTTTGTGTGTTTGTCGACCTCTTTATTGTTGATGTTTGAGCTAACGACAGTGCATCAATGCTCCTTAATTAGACAAAAGATTCTGAAGGCTCAAGTACACAATGAGCACCCAAATCTGTCAGTCCTTCTGAACATCGTGCATGTTATTACGTGGCGCTGACAGAGCCTCAAAGAGCCTCACTGCAGCTGGGTGGTTTGCATGTTAGACTATCTGAAAAATCAAACCTAATACAGCCTAAACGCCAAAGTGATCAGGAGACCACTGCAGCGTGTTCCTTAGCAACAACCTTCACATAGGGTGACATATTCCCTCTGATCCCTACACAACTCTGTCTACATCTTGCATCACGCACACGTTGCACTTACCTCGTGTTGCTTCCATGCAGCCAGTGTCAGAACGGGGGCAATGGCGGCAAAATAGAAGCGTGCTCGTTTCTGGTGAACTCTGCGTGCATCCTCCTGGGGCGATGATTTACAACTTGAAGAGAGGAATGGGGATGGGGATGGGGATGGGGATGGGGATGGGGTAGCAGGAGCAGAAAGCACTCTGCTGGATTGCTGTAGTGGATGATCCTTTGGCAGGTGCATAGAGGCAGTGTCAGGGAAATGCATGGCAATGGTGCACTGCAGACCGTGCTCTTAATAAACTTATTGTAAATAATATCTGACAACTTACCTCTTTGTTCCCATAGGAATTTATCAAAGAAGTATCAACCCAAGAAGAACTCACGAGAGGAGGAAGAGAACAAGTAAGGACCTCGGCCAGCATGTATCTAAACAAATGGTGTTCATTTTCAAAGTGATAGCGATGCTGTTTTGGCCACTGACATCACTTTCCTTGTCTTTCCCTGTCCAGGTACACCTTCTGTCGAGCCTTCCTGGTGACGCTTAATGAGCTCAATGACTACGCGGGTCAACATGAAGTTATTTCCGAGAACTTGACATCTCAAATCATCACCGAGCTGTCACGCTACCTGCAAGAGCTCAAGACTGAGAGAAAATCGGTGAGGCATCTTTACGTATTCACAATGAATTGCACGTTTTTGTATCTGATGCATTATTTCTAGTATCTGACTTCTGGCTCACATCATCTTGTCATCTTCCCCCTGACAGTGCTTTAAGTGAAATGTTTACTTTAGGACACAAATTCTGTAAGGGAAAACTGTCGCACACAAGAAAGTAGTTCATTTCCTGTGAACTCCATCCTCCGTGAGCTGAGGTCGTTGCTGAGTAAATATAGATACACCCAAAGGCTCGCCAGAAGTGCACAACGTGACTGACTGTGTCCTTTACAGGGAACAAAGTCATGGCCTCTCTATCATTACCGGATTACTTTTCTCTTTTAAACCAAATCATAAACTTGCTGCTTCACACAGTATTCTTGAATCCCCATGTTATAAAGTCATTTGGAAGATCAGTGGACCTGCAACGCATGATTCATAGATTGCAGCATGGTCCCATCAAAGCTATAGAATTGCGAATTGGAATAGAAAGGAAGCTACCCAGCTGGAAAAACACTTCTGTCACAATCTGTCATGGACTTTTTGTGTCACAGAAGTCCCACTGAAGGAACTGGAATGGAAACCAAAACCAGCAAACCTTTTACTACACATCTGATGACTCCAGTCATGGGCTTCTCCTTGCTGCACTTCCTCAGCCTTCATGTGTTAACTTAGCACAAATCATTATTGATCAGTTTTGGTTTGTTAGAACAGCAGAAGATATTTGAGCACACAAAGACTTTTCCTGTTCTCTGGTCCAGCTCTGCTTTCTTGACTTTGTATTAGCCTGGCCTGGTCTGGCTTGGCGTAGTGACAGTCTCTGTCCAGTGTCTAGATTTGGCCCTTGTCTTTGAGGGTGCAAAGAGGCCCCCGCTACCGCCAGGCCTCCTGCAGGATGTCACTCTGACAACCATTTTCCCTTTTTTCCTCTGCATCACACATCAAGCTAGCCCTCTTTTCCTCTGTTTTATATTTAATTCTCTCTGTCTCTCTTTCCCTCTCTCTCTCCCCTCATTCTCTCTTCTCTCTCTTCTGTCCTCATTTTCTCTCCTTAGTATCTCCTTCACAGGTTTTTGCACTCAGTTTTCACAGTTCCACAGCTACATGCTACATTATGATTTTGTGGACAGCTTGTCTTGTGCGTGTCTCTCTTGACTTTAGCAGCCCACCGCAGTTAAACATGCATGTTAAAATTCAGTTATACTCTGATTAACGCAATAAATCAGTTTTTTTCAAACGCTATTTAAACTACATCATTAAATTATATTAAATATAGTCCAGGAAAAGACTGCTTTTACCAAAGAAATTAAGTGATTGTGCCTTTTACAATTGTGCGTAAATGTTAGCAGGCCAAACATCGAGCCAGCTTATGTTCTGGTGGACAGTGTGTCATTTCATGTGAAGGCATAAAGGAAATAGTTTTGCTGTTACATTTAGAACAGTTGTATACATTAATGATAGCCCATTAATGTTGTTGTTACGTTAGATACACAGACTTGGGTGGATGGGGGGTTGTAAAGCAATCATGCCTCATGACTTCCACAGCTTCCTGCCATTCTTTCCTCTGCTTTCATTTACATGAATATTTAAGTACCGCTCACGATGGTTTCTGTATTGTAGCTTTTTCATTTGCCTCTATGTCAGATGATGTTGTGCAGACAGACTCAGACATTGGGATTAAAGAAAGGTCAAAGCCTGTCCCTTCTGGCTGATTGGGAAAGATTATTGGACATTGTACAAGGCAGGTAAAATCTACACAATAAGCCCAGAACGAATATCAAAATAATACCTCATTTGTTCCTTGTGTATGATTGTTTTGTAACTCTCCCTCCTGCTTTTGTTGTTTCCCTGAGTGAGCCTCTCACTAATCTCAGCTCAGAGGTAAAATATGAGGTGAGGGCAGGACCAGTCTTACACAAGAATGTCTCCTTAAAGGATTTTATTACAAAACAAATGTAATTGCTTTCAGAAAACCCACCTTTATAGATCAGATCTCTAGATTTAATGTGAGATGTGCAAATATAATTTATTTCAGATTTCAGGTTATTTGATGAAAGCTAAATGATAAAGAGAAATAAATACAGAAATGTACCATGGACCCAGTATGATAATGTCTTATTGCCATGGAGTACTTTTTTGGCCTAACAGGCAGGGTTACTAAAGGATGAAGAGGCTAAGTCTCACTGGCCTGTGCTTAAGAATCAAATTTAACTGGCCAGTCAGCATATTGCTGTCCTCATCAGCTCTGTAAGTTCTTTAATGAGCACTGATAAAGACCCTTAAACACTCAGAAATACCTCAGAGATACTGATCATTTAACAGCTGTAGCAGTTATAGATGTCTGGGTACTATTTCAAGATTTGTTTTGTTGCTCATGTATAACTGAAAGAGTTCTTCAGGGTAAGTTCATTCACCTGCACGGCACATAATTACATCTTTTGATGATGTATCTGTTTTATCATGCTGCATTGTGACATGTTTAAACAGCTACAATAAATAAAAAAAAACTAGAAGGAAATGCATCTTAGGGGGCGGAAACATAATCATAGCATTTACTGATGTCAGCTGAAAACCATAATGCACTTTAAAACACATTTAGGTTGGTTTGGCAGAGGATACTTGCCATCATATCTCTCTGAGAGGCAGAGGTGAGAGGTATAACCAGACTGAAAGAACAATGTACCTTTCCTGAGTGGATTCATATTTCACTTCATTTTCTGTGGGAAGATAAATAGCAAGTTTAGAAGGACAATTGATCACTGGATCTTTCATAGTCTTTGCCTGTACATTTAAATTTAGACTGAGTACAGTGGAAATGACCTCTGCAGTTTCTTTCTCTTTGACCTGCTTCATAGTTGTCTAAAAAAAAAAAAAAAGNAAAAAAAAAAAAAAAAGGAAAATAGTCTCATTGGAGTTTTAATAAAGTTAAATATCCTCATTAACTTTGAGGATTTGTGGCTGTTTCTGGTAACTACTATATGTGTGCTGACAGCTGAACTGGGTTGCAGGTGCACATTCCTCTGAACTCAGCCATATTAATTAACTTACAGTTCAGAGCCCGTGTGCATACAGACATACGTGTGCACCTCTTCATACACCTACATGCACGAGTAAACTTAAAGTGCACGCACACTGTTGGAACGAGGATTTTGTTCCTCAGTTTTGTGACAGCAGAAGCGGTTTGTCGGTTTGCTTGTTTCAATTCACGTCAGTTTGTGAATGTGTGCATGTCAGTCAGCTCCAGAGATAGAGCAGTGTGTATTTCACACTCAGCACCGTCCTAGACCATGTCTCTCAACTTAGCACAGTTCAGGACAAGGATGACAGATGGAAGTGGATGGAGAGATAGCGTTTTAGAGCCAAGTAAAGTCCTCAGGATGTTTTCTGCTTCTTTTTACATTACTGTTACCTCATAGCCTTTACTGAGATTGATAATTACCACTCCCAAAGTTGGGGTCTTGTCAGAAACTCCAAAATCATATTTTTTACTGGGTATGCATACCTTCTTGTCTTATAATTGTATTGATTGAAAAACAAAAATCGGCATATAATTCACTGATTCATTACAATACATCTAACTTTGCAAATAGTAATATGCATCCTTTGATTCTGAAGAGCCTTTGGTTTTATGTAGGTGGTTCTGGGACCTGGAGGGAGTCTGGTGCTCCATGTTGAAGCAAGAGATGCATGACAACAGGGGCCAGCATTAGGAATTCCTTTGTCTGGGGAAAAACATTGCCCAAGGAACGAACTGTCCTGCTTGGCATTATAAAGTAAATGTCAAATCTGCTGTCTTGATAATTATAATAATATATTCACTTTTAGTAAAGTTGTTATATTAATGCAGTTGTAGTTTGGAATTGGGGTTCAGAGGTTGTTAAGGAGTCTAGCTAATACAAATGCCTGGGTAATGGAGAGTGGCAGCTTCAGGTCACTGACCTGTTGAAATAGCCCAGATGTCCCTGACAGTGTCTGAGTCACATGTTGCTCCTGAGATGTCTGTGTAAAAAAAAAAAAAAAAAANTAAAAAAAAAAAAAAAAAATGGAGTGTTCCTCCTTTTGATTTTGTTGAGCATAACAGCTGGATGGAAATAGACCAAGAGAATCTCTGTACTCCATGAAATGAAACAAGCAGATAGACCAGCACTGCAGAATACCTCAACATATGCATAAATGGCTCTGCTATCTATACCTGCAGCCCAGATGTCTCTCTGTCACAATCACTCACGAGCATTGCTTTTATCAGAATAAATGAGCTCATGTCTCTCCCTTCAGTTTGCACAAAGCAAATGTGACGTGGTTCATATTCTTTTGTGAATCTGATGGAGCTTTTATAAGAAAAGCGTCTGTAATTGTTTATATTCAGAGTGATAGAGGATCTGTTGATGGAGGCAGTATAAGATGTTGGAGTTTTTACAGAAACGTTGTTATGGAGACAAATATTTGGTTGGAGGAATGCTCCACAGTAACAATGATGTCATCCATTTTGGTCCTGCGTATTAAAAAGGCTTTAAATTATCAAGTCTGTGTCTTATCACCTATGTAGCAGTTTGTTGGTTTTCTGCAATCATCAGAGAATCCAGGATGATTGATTACGCCTTGGTTCCTAATGTCCTTTTTTCTGTTCCAGCTCAAGTACTTCCTCTAAAATACTGAAACACTTCCTTATTTTACTTCGCTTCCCTAGAATCTTTGGGAAATGAGAAGTGAGACTACCTGAGGTAAACCAGCGATCAGTAACATGTTCTCACTTACTAATCTCATGTCCAGTGTTACTCAGGTGAGATTAACCTTTGGGCTGCCTTCACCTGTCTTCAGTTCGCATCTCTTACTTCTACTGTGCATAAGTAGCAAGGATTTCCTTTGCCCTTCATAGGGTTGCCATGCCAGAGAAGTACAAGCAACGGCTTTCTGTTCTTCATAATGGCCAGGCTCTGTTGTTGAATGGTCGCAGACTACATCGATATTCAGCTCAGCTATTGATGCTCGCTCCTACTTTCTGGGTAACCAGGGGATACCTCATTGATTCTAGTTTCTGTCAGTGCCATTCTTGAAGAGTCTTTACAGATTTCTTTCGCAAATTATCTTCTGCATGAAAGCATATACATAAGTCATCTCAGTCTATATTAAATGCCATAAAGGTTTGGAGTCTTTGGTGTTATAGCTTCTGATTCCAGTGGATCTGGCTGTGATTCACGCAGCTCTCCCTCAGGGCCAAGTGCTCCGGTTTCCTGGAGTGAGACAGGCCAAGTGAGGCCCTTTACAAAAACACACAGTGTATGTGTTGTGCGTGTGTGTGTGTGTGTGTGTGTGTGTGTGTGTGTCCAGACTAGCAGCTGCCACCAAGATTTTGCAATGTGCAGTATTTGGTAGTGCCACAATCCATCTTGGTCTCTCTGCCCTTAGATTACACTTGGCTCCTCTGGCACTTGTGTTCTCATGGTATACTGTAGTCTTCTGATTTCATGCCCAACCACTGTATTTTACTTTATCAGGTAGACTTTCTTGATATCTTGGTCTACTAACTGGCAGTTTTGGCTGCAATTACATCACATTTGCTGCATGCCCACTGTCATGCCCACTCCGTGTTAAGCATAAACCAGCCAAGTGTACAGGATTCTTTAATGTAGTAATAAGGAATTTCTTATAGTGAGTTACTGAAAAAACTGCATCTTTAATCCATGTAGAAGGACATAGCTGAAGGCACAGAAGAATTTTCTCAGAAAACTTAAACACTCACCATTAACTCCGTGATCTTTTCTCTGTTCTTGACATATGACTGCAGCCTCATAAAAACAGCTTCTGTTACTGGTCCCTTGAGTGTCATTGTTACTTGATCTATGAACATTAAGACATTTTGTTGAATTTATTGGTATCTCTACTGCATAAATCCTTCATTTAGTTGATTTCTAGATCAAACTCCCACTTAATATATTTTTGATGGTTTTCTCGGGAGCTGCAAAACATAGATAACTGGTGCACCTGTGGTGAAGATAGTGAGATGTGGTATAGCTGCTCTTTAATCAAATAGACTTACAGCCATCTGCTCAAGCCTGTACAAATCTCTGTGAGTTAAGCCTTTGGGTTATATGGTCATAATTTTTAATGTAGCTGTAGTGTTGATTTGAATTTTCCCTACTTACTCAGTTCAGATTAATATTTTCCTGTCACAGTGTGAGTAATATTCATAGTGTTTAATGGTATAGATAATCTCATACTATCTTTTTTCTCATTCCAACTCCTAATTTACTATCCCAGCTTTGTCTGGGCCAAGTACATCTACATTTAAATCCCTTCAGCTTGTGAATTGTATAATAATACTTCTTTTTTTTTTTTTTTTTNTTTTTTTTTTTTTTTTTTCCTGACAGTACTTTCACGATGGACGCAAGGCACAGCAGCACATCGAGAGCTCGTGGAAGCAGCTGGAGTCAGTGAGTGACCGCATCGGGGTGCAGTACTGCTTTCGTCCACTAGCTGCTACTGGCATTGGTCATTGTGTACAGTTTTTCAAGATGAAGAGAGAGAGAAAAAGAGAAAATAAGAAAGTAAAATATTAACAAGCAAACAGTGGAGACACGTGTTTTGTAGCCCTCAGGCCAGAATAAATTTAAGAAGTATAGTTGGATATTACGATTAGAAGTTTAGTTCAAAAAAAGTTGATAAGAACAGATGTAGGAGTATAAGTTTTGTTTTATTGAGGCGGCTAAAAGAGATTAGACAGAATACCACTTCTTATCTCTTCCTGGCCCCTTTTGCAGGGGAGAGAAAGAGTGTGCATGAGAGACATGCATAACTGCCTTGTCCTCTTCAACTTCTCTGTGCGTTCAATGATCCCATTGTGTGTGTGTGAGGCAGATAGGCATAGTTCAGAGTGCACACTCGCACGACAAACACTGATTGTTCAGTTAGAGGGGTAGAAAGAGGCTTCTATGAATGGTTGTTTTTCTGTACACAAATGGCCACTATGAACATTTGTTTAATCTGCAGCCTGCAGGCTTTGACAGACCCCGTTGGTGTGTCAATGACATAAACTGGCCTCCACACACAATACATAATCTGAAATGTATATGACGCATCCATACGTGTTGTGACGTCCATTATTATGCTTGTTTAAAGGTCAGGTTATTCAGAGTATACAGGATATCCATGCTTTTATAGTTATTCCCCGCCAAGGTATGCTGATGATGTAATGTCTGTGATTGTGGATTTTCTTTCTCTTTTCTCAGTGTAAAAGAAGATTTGAGAGGGACTGTAAAGAAGCAGACAGAGCGCAGCAATACTTTGAGAAGATGGACACTGACATTAATGTGACTAAGGCTGATGTGGAAAAGGTATGTCTCATCTGATTGCAGTGCAGCATCAACCAGCCTTGCAAGCTTGTCCCATTGCTGCCATGCTGAATACACAGCTTCCTCCCTCTTGCCTGGCCTTCATCACCCTCCCACCCAGCACTCTTCCTTTTCTCTCACTATTTTCCATTAGATTTTTTTTTTTTACACTGAGCAGGAATGATAGCATAGATTGAGTGACCATGTGTTTGATGCCAGAGTTGTGCATAAAGGCCGGTATTGTCTCAACACAGCAATCAACTGCTAAACAAAGCTGATAGCAACACTGAGTCCTCATTATCACTGTGGTGCAGCCACGGAACACGGTGCTGAGCTGTGTGGGCCTTGGCAAAACAGAGAACTGTGTGTCCATACAGAGGCTTTGTGCATGTTGGCTTATGGGTCAGCTTTGTCTTCTCATACTAAAGACTATTAATGTCTGTGGTTTGTTGTTTCAATGCTTTTCCATCCTCACCCATAAATGTACATATGCAGCAATCACCAGACTGTCAGGAATTGCAGACCAAAGCCCTCAGGGCCTGTAGCTGACGTCATTTCCTGTTGTCATGACCAATTAGGATGGTCTTCAGCATCACAGCAGCTAACCCACACAGCTCCCACGCCCGCAAGGCATCGTGGGTCATCAGCGCATGCTCCTGCTGCTTCATCAGCAGTTGGAGCAGAGCTCAGGCTAAGAGTTGACACGGTTTAGACCCGATTATTATGCAAATTCAGGCCAGAATAAGGAGCCTTTCTGCCTTTCTGGACAGACAGCCAAATAGCCACAATGGGTTTGGGCTAACACTGAACTCAACTGGAAAGACTGGGGGTAGCAGCCCAGGAAACTGGTTTTGAAACAACAGTCTGTTGTCTCTGATGAGTTATTCCTCTTTATTGAAGCTTAAAAGACTCATAAATCGCACAGAATTCGGTTTAAGGAAATTCAACGTTGATGTGACTTTTTGCTCTCTTTAGTCATTTAATACATAATTCAAACTCACGAACAGCAGCCCTTATGTAAAGTTCCTCATGCATCATACAAAATAAAAAAAAAAAGCAGTGGCACTCATATCTACATATAATTTTACATTCAGAATGCATATACAGTATATATGCCTGAGCGTTTTCCACTGCTTGCTATTGTATGAAATCACTGCAATAATATCAGCCTCCTCATTTGTTATTACTTTCTGTGTGGGTGTTTTGACTGACCTCAGCTCTCCTCTCACCTACTCACATTCCCATTGTGCAGAATTAAAATACATAAAATAGAAATAACTGAATTTCCTCATCATCCCTCACTGAAGGAGGTAATTAGAATTTTGCTGCAGACTTTTGTATGCTAGAATTTATTTTTCTTCCATTTGTTTCTCTAACAGCTACTTCACAGATGTCTGTTTTGTTATTTTACAACTGTGATTTTGTAACTGGAGACTGGAAAATGGGTGAAGGGATGTCACGTCTCTACTTCAGTATAGTTTGTGTTTGGGTTTTAGTGACTTTTAAAGGCTGGAGGTGTAAATATCTGAAATTGGACTGACAGACAGAGAGAAAAAGGAAATAATCGGGATACCTAGAGTTTGTGCATATGTATATGTACGTGTCGCTAACAATAAAAAGGAAAAAGCTTCCCACATTTGACTTAGATGTATTTGGACTATTGAGGTCCAGGAGTTGCTTTTCATGTAATATGTCTCTCAGAAAATGATAATGCAGGAGACCTGCTGTTTGCCGAGCTGAGGTCTTGTGGTTTTCCTTCCAGCTGGTGCAAACCTCTAACTTCTCTCTCTCCTCCACTGCCAAGCAAATCCCTCAATTTTGGGTTTGGATTCACAGCCCAGATATCCACAAGGCCTGTTACAGTTCGCTGAGGGACCCCTCCGGCCCTCTCAGGCTCATACTGAGGCTCAGGCTCATACTGACTTTCCTGTTGTGGAGCTCCTCTGTCATAAACGATGAGAGGAAGGAAATCTATCAGAGTACCATCCTCTCCACTTCTGTCTTTTACTTATAGTTTATGACAGTGATTTACAATGCTAGCGTTTCATTGGTGATTGTGTTTGCTTACTTTGACACCAACTTCCCCATCTGAGTGACGACATGCTTGGTGGTCCAGGAAGTGTATCTGTGGCAGCTTTTTGTTTAGCTGGAAACGGCTAACAATCCTTTTTTGTTTTTGTACATTTATTTTATGCCATGCCATGAAGCGAAGTTCCCACAAGGTAGGTCCAGCAGACAGAGAGCCGGTTATATGTGTGGGAACACACTGTCTCGACCTTTGTCTCAGCACACGTTCTCCTGTAGAGTCTTGACATACAGCCTTGACCAGGTCACGTCTGTCCTGTCCTACCGTTTTCTGCTCCTCATACAGTGGCTTGTCGTTTTGTCTTCTGCTGAACACGTTCTCACTCAAAGCTTTGAGTTTATGTGTGGCGCAACAAAAATCAGATGAGACAAATGCCAGACAAGTTGTACAATTTTCAATCTCACTTTCATTCTGTAAAAAGTTTGCTATTATCTACACATTTACTGATAATTAAATGCACACATGCGTACACACACAGAGTTGTGAGTGACAGCAGAAAGCGTTAACTCCTCCAGATTTCCAGGAAATGTCAACAGGATGTGATGCAGCTACAGGCAGAACAGCTTGTTTCGAGTTTTTGTTATCAGCCAGGTTACCATGGTGATTTGGGGTGCTCTCATCACTTCTTAGCACTTTCAGCGCTCTTGTAGACTAAGCTTTGCACGCATTTAAAAAGCGCTGCATGTAAAAGCATGCTCACAAGGCTGCCCACGTCGACTCCACTGCAGTTCCTCATAAATTAAAACAGCTAAAAATAAATAAATAAATTGAAACAGCTGAATTTCCATATGTGCTTTTTAGTTTGTCTTGGCAGTGACTGTAGTTTTCCACTGAGGTATTATTTGTCATACCTCCCGTGCTGGGAATCATGTACCTCCGGGTCTGATGAGTCTCTCTATTCTGGGATGTCCTCCTTTTCTTCTATTATCTCATCTATTACTTATCCGTATGTGTGTGAGAGTGTGACTGAGAGAGACCAACGGAGACGTAAATCCCCAACTCATGCCTTAGTTTGGTTTGTGGGTGAGAACTGGATGAAGATCTTTAGACGCTCCCCTCAGGACTGTGATCTAACAGGGTTACACTCCTACTGCTGCCCTGTACAGTAATGTGGTGCAGTTTTTGTATCATCGTACATTATGAGTATTTGTCGCCCAGGGTGACACTTGTTATAAATGACCCAATGAAGCCAATATGTGTGGGTGGACAGGCCTTAGATGTAATGGAAGTAATAGAAAGAAGAAAAAGATACAGACAAAAACACACACATGCATCCACACACACCCCGCATGCTGTCTGACTGAGATAATTTCATCTCCATCTGCTTGCTGTGGATCTGTAATGGCCTGCTCCTGCTGCGTTTCTGACTGCCTGCTTTCCATCCTAACCTAAAATAATCAACATTATCAACAGCAGGACAGACAGGGCGGGCAATCAAATCCAAATCCCTCCATTCTGAAGCAAATTCAGGGTGTTTATTCTGGCTGACATACATCCCAATGCTAATGGCTGTAGCTTCTTCTTGACTTGGTTTTACACCTGTGACTGTGAATTGTGCGTTTGTGTGTATATGTGCATGCATGAGTGTGCGTGCTTTAGTGCACAAATGTAGCCACTCATGTTTGTTAAGCTCGGGCTGTGTGAGTGTGTGTAGCTCATATGTCTGTGTTAATTGGGATGCACTGTGGGAGTGTGTCTGTGACGTTCATGTTTGTGTGTTTTTGTCTGCAGGCACGACAGCAAGCTCAGATGAGGCACCAGATGGCTTCTGACAGTAAGAGCGATTACTCCGCCTACCTGCAAAAGTTCAACCAGGAGCAGAATGAACATTACTATACCACCATCCCAAACATATTCCAGGTAAATACAACAGCACCTATAGAAATGCATCTGGTAAGCCAAACACATAGGTCCTGAACGTGTTTGTAATCAGTCCTTTACTTCAGAAAAATGTTGATGTTAACATGTAACACATCTGAATTTATCCTCCTACATACTTGTTTAGAGACCCATGAAGTACGAGGCTAGCAAGCCGGTATGCACCAGCATCTGTCATGCCAGCTTCTCTAAGCATGTGTTTATGTCTCTGTGCAATTTTTCTGCAGAAAATCCAGGAAATGGAGGAGAAAAGAATTGAGAGGATAGGCATGTGCATGAAGACGTTTGCAGACGTGAACCGCAAAGTGCTGCCCATAGTAGGACAATGTTTAGACGGCATGACGAAATCCGCTGAGTCCATTGAGCCCAAGGCTGTGAGTACGCAAATTTACATACAAGTGCGTGCACCACCACACAGGAGTCATTTAGTGAGCGAGTCACACACAACCTTCATCTACAGGTCGAGCTTTTTCCACTTGTTCTGGTGGATTCATACTGTTGAAAAAGACCCCACCTATTAGCATTAAAGTCCGGTGGGAGGTGCTCTTTGTGCTTTATACAGATACAAATACAAACCATGATTTCCCTCGTTCTACGTGAATGCATGAACACACACACACACACAGTCAGTTTCTTACATAGGTGCTTCCCCAAGTTGCCTAACAATGAGCTAATAGCTGTGACAGTTTTTTTTTTTTTTTTTTTTCAAGGTTAATATGCATTAATGGCTTCATCATTGCGCTCTGGTTCGTGTTAGTTATGGAGGGTAAATGAGAAGTGGGGGTTAGGGTTAGTTATGGAGATGTCACATGTATGACCAAAATAAAAAATAAGACTCTCTCCAGGGATTGTGCATGTTTTTGTGTGTTTTCTTCCCGTAGCGTAGCTCCAGGCTGATGGATTTGACCTGTGACTGGAAATAAACAGTGTTAGGGAATAACATACCACAAGCTTCTTCTCTCTCTTTTTTTCCTCTCTAGTATACAGTACAAAAAAAAGCAGTTTGACCCTGATCCCTGATCCAAACCAGACTCTCTGTCCTTATCAGTTCAGATAGGCAGATGCACACTGCATTTGATAAATGTGCTTTTTCCTGTGTCTGATCAGCCTGTCTGTGTTTTTGTCATAGCTCCTGCTTGACAGATTTAGGTCTTTTCCTTTTCTTATATGGCCCATAAACTGAATAAGAACAGCCTCTCTCCCTCTCCTCCAGCTCTTTGACACATTGATGAACTGTTAGCAGAATAAACTATAATAAATAATAACAGAGTCAACAAGCTGCTATTATTTTTGGCATCTTATCTCCAGGCCTGCTGATTAGCTGGACAAGCTCAACAAACAGGAATGCAGGATGCAGAGAAATAATCAGTTTACTCATTTCTTTACATTTTGTATCTCTTTCATTGGTATTCAAATCAAAAATGTGGATAAACCGATTGTCATTGTCACCACTATTCCCCATTAGGACTCCAAGCAGGTGGTGGAATCCTATAAGTCAGGGTTCGAGCCCCCAGGAGAAGTGGAGTTTGAGGACTATGGCCAGGCCATGAAGAGGACGATGTCTGACACCAGCCTGTCCAACTCCAGAGAGGGCAAAGAGAAGCCTGGCGGCAAGAGCAAGGGCAAACTGTGGCCTTTCATTAAGAACAAGAACAAGGTAACACATAAACACACACTCAACACACAGTCGCAATTACTCCCGAATGCAGCGAGGCCTTTCTGGATTTGGTGCCAGAACGCTTCATTTCATTTTCAGCAGGTCAACTTGCCCTTTGAGGACTTTTTGTACAGCGTGCTGAGGATTTTATAGGTTTTATTGTGTCATGTTAGTGGTGTCGCTGCACAAATGTGTCAGTGTTTCATTTCGCCTAACTGTTAAATTGATAATACTGGATTTGTATTTCATTTAGTTTAATTTCTCTGTGAAATTTTATATTTTGTTGACTTCTGTTAAGATTAAGAAATTTGTTACTAGTTCACTGTTAGCGTTGCCATTTTTGTTGTTATTATTTGCCACCCATCTCCTTTCCCTCGCCGGCCAGCCACTGGCCATCACCCTCAGCAATGTGGAGCCTCCCTTCTGTAACGTAACACACTAATGCATTTCTACCTTCACTCTGTGGACGGGCTCTGACTGTCAGATATTAACTTGCTATGGAGCCTTAAGTAACAGTCCTCCCTCACCATTTTCCGTCGACTTACACACTGGTGATCAGCCTGGAATGGCCTCCTTCCGTCTCCTGCTTCTAAACATCAAAGCTGGTCTCTGTCTGTTACACAGGCTCAGATTGGGAGGGTGGCACTGTTGGGACTGAATTAGATTACAGAAATAATGAGTTGTGTGTGTGTGTGTGTGTGTGGCAGAAAGGCTGAAAGAGAGTGTGTGAGATGCTTTAAGAGAAACTCCATGACTTCTGGGTAACTCATTAGGATAAATTGCCTTTAGGAAGTACTTAGGAGCAGAGACAGCCATACAGAGAGGCATTTGTTTTATCAGACACATATTCAACACTTACGTCACAGTCATCCATACCTTCTGATATTTCAGATTATTAGAAGTGTATTAGTATTGCCTTCATACATGCCACCCCAAGTATACATTAAATATCAGATAGTATTCCTTAGAGCTGCTAGCTGATTTGCCGATCATCTCTTGTTCAGGATGAAAAGCCAGTTTCTCAATAACTTGCTCATGCATGTGCATCGCGTGGTGCCTTAAAATCCATCACTGCTTCCTTCTCTAACTCCCAAACTGCTGGTTTATGAGTTATGCAGTCAGATGTTAAAGGACCTCGATTAGCAGCGACTTTCTCTGATGATGACCTGAAAATCCGCGGCTGTTGTCCTTGGGGATCTGGTGCATTTCTTTGTTCTAGCTGGCATGTGATGAGGTCAGAACAAAGGAAAGCGATTCTAAAATGGAGGATTGCATGCGCTTTGAGTGAAACGCTCTTTGCTTTGTCGCCACCACTTTCTTAACACATCTGAAGCTTCCTACTCACTCTGTTTTTCTTCTTTTGACAGTTTTTACGTTTTATGTGTTTGACGGTGTTCCACAAAGTAACAATTGAAATGCTCGGTTTAACGTTTCTTCAGTTGTCTTTTACGTTCTGTTTGGGTTTTTCTGTTTTGTGTTTTTCTGTTTTGTGTTTGTTTTTTAATATTTGGTAGGAGGCTTATTTATTTCGTTTTGTGTTCCTTCCTCCTTTTCCTTCTTTCGTTGGATTCTCGCCCCCTTCTTCCATGTTTTTCCTCCTTCTCTCTCCGTCACGGCTCCCTCTCTTACTGGTAGCTTATGTCCCTGTTAACGNCCCCCAGCCTCACCCCCACCCTCACCCTCTGCTGTTCCCAACGACCCCCAGTCTCCCAAGCAGCACAAGGAGCCCCTCTCCCACCGCCTCAACGACTTCATGACCTCCAAACCCAAAATGCACTGCCTCCGGAGCCTGAGGCGAGGGGTAAGTGTGTGTGTGTCCAGCGGCTCTGTGCATGCGTATGTGTGCGTGTGTGCGCTCGTGCGTGTCTGCACCTGTATCTCTGAGCCCTGTATGGCCTCACTGTATGAGTAAGGTAACACAAAGGTAAAAGCTCATAATGTGACTCAAAATACATACATGATCTTGTCATATAGATTTTTGTCAGGTAATTTGAGCTTAATTATGTTTCCCTGTTCCCTTCTACAATCACAATTTGCTATTCAAACAGCAATTAATTTCAAAATTACTCATATTTGAGAGTAAAGACACAGAATATGATATATTTTTCAAACTGTGCAATCCCTCAACTGTGGTTTGGCAGGATATTTTACACTTAAAGGAGCATACTAATGATTTTCCATGTTTGAACTCATACACATTATGCTACTGTCAACCATTTCCCAAAACTGGAGCAGCACATTTTAGATTCTATTATCAATTTATTAACATTAATAATTAAATGTTACATATTCTTAAAAATAAAGCCTATAAAACATTTCATGTACTGTAGTTACTTTTTGAAGACCAACAAATGGAATTCATTGATTGTCTCACCTTCACTCATACAGTGCTCAGCCTTTTCGCTTCTCTAGCATGCTTCTGTAGCTTCAAATCCACCTGTCTAACTCACCAACATCTCCATCTTGTCCCTTGTATTAACTCTGTGCTCACAGCGAGTCCCTCTCACCACTCTGCCCCCCTTTGACAGAAATTAGCAAGATGCCCGAGCAGTTTTGGCAGCAGCATCAGACTGCAGTCCTGGTGCACTTCTCTGAAGTCTATGATGGAGGCAGATTGCTTTTTTTTTGTTTTTGCACGTACCGAGAAGACCATAAAGAACATAAAACCTTGCAGCAGCAGGTTGATGTCAGCTGTTTGAGTCACTCCGCGGGGTGTGACTCAGCCAGCAGAGTAATTTTAGACGGCTTCCCGGAGGGTGGTTTTATCANACTCCGCGGGGTGTGACTCAGCCAGCAGAGTAATTTTAGACGGCTTCCCGGAGGGTGGTTTTATCAGCACCGCTCCAGGGTCCCGATGGGTGTCATCACCAGTTCCTGTTCTGTCAAATCTGTATTGTAATGGAATTGTAAGGCTAGGCCAGGTCACTTCAAGCCTTCCCATAATGCATTTCACCCTCCAGCTCTCCCTGACCTCAGGAATGGGTGGGAACTCACACGTTCCTTCCGGACCCAACAAATATAGTTTTGTTTTTGCTCATATTTTGAAAGGGCAGCAGTGACCCAAAGTAACACATTTGTATGGATTGATGCAAACATAACCTCTGAAAAAGCAAAAGAACAATACGGCGCAACAGTGCAGTATGTGTGAGCGTATCATAAAGGAAACGATTGAAGGTTGGCTGAAAGAGGAAGTGTGTATTTTTTCTAAAGCTGAACAGATCTAGCAGGAAGTGCACATTTCTGAAAGCGGAAGTGCTGAAACAGCTTGCAAGAAGAGAGATAAAAAATTACGCAGAGCTAAATCAGATGCATTGTTTTTGAGTCGACACAGATTAAAAGCTTTTATGTTTGACCTTACGGTAACATTTCATGCCAAAAGAAAAAATTATTTAAAGGTTGAATGGAGATTTGAAGATCAAGAGGTTTTATTTTTCTTTCTCTGGATTCTATTCAGAGTAGGAAGTCCTTAAGAGAATCAAAGACTTCATCTAATTTATACTTGTTTTTATATCTCATGACATTTTAAATTAATTTGCTCTACTTTTCATATCCAGTTATTAATTTATACTTGTTTTTATATCTCATGACATTTTAAATTAATTTGTTCTACTTTTCATATCCAGTTATTAATTTGTACTCGTTCTCATTTCTCGTGACATTGACTTGTTGATGTTTTTATATGTATATATATGTTTTGGCTCTGAAATGGCATTTTTTACCAACATTTCTGCTTTGTTTTTGACATAAATCTCCATATATAGTATAGGCCAAGAAAAGAAAACAGAAGGGAGATGGTTAATCTGGAAAAGTCCTTTAGGGACAGCAGCCTCTCCACCTCGCTGGCACAGACAGGATAAGCTAATACCTCCGAACAGCTGCTGGTACAGAGCCAGAGCTTGTCCTCAGACCTTCTACAGACAGGCCTGCATCCATCATGTCAACCCAGCTTAACTACCAACACTTTTTCACCATTGTTTCTATTACCCTTACTTTCCTTTTGTAGTTCCTGCTGCAGTTAAATCAAGGAAATATAACACTTTTATATCTCCCACCTCCTGCAAGGAGAACACGGTGTCATATCAGGGATTAGTGTAGATGTGCCAGAGTGGAGGTGGGGTGTTGTGTCTTTCTGAGCCGTCACAGGAGAGGAATGTCTCACTCTGCAGGAGAGCCTGTCTGTAGTGCGTATTAGCTGTCTGATCCATCAGCAGTCACTGTGTGTGTGTATGAGAGTGTGTATTGGGAATCAAATTAGACAAAAGTACAACAGTACAGTGTAAAAGCTTAAAACGGCGCTGTGCTAATTTCTCATTGGAGGTGATTGATGAAGCTATATTCTCTCTGACAATCACAGCAGCAATCCCCACGCTCGCTCATTTATCACAAAGAGCTCATGAAGAGGACTCTGGGCCGACCCACATATGCTTTCGAGGCCAGGCAATATGTTGTAAGTGTGTGAAATGGGAGTCTGTGCGCGTCCGTGTACCGAGTGTGTGCGTGTGTCTCTGATAAAAGCCATGTATGACACAGACAGTAGTCTCATTAATAATGATGCTCATTCACATCAACAATTTGTCATGTGAAGCGTTCAGCCTTTTTGGGATGATTGTGCTTCAAAATTTACGAGGTGTTTCTCAACATTTCTCCATAAAGGAGGCTAGTGTCTGTGCCTGCCTCCGTATCAATCACATGGCTCTGACACGTGCAGAAACGAGTCAAATGATCAGAGAAGATGATGACTTCATCCCACATCCCATATATCAGCTTGAGGTTTCTCGCTGCTCGCTGTGTCCCGCAGCTGTTTCAGGCTTTTCCCTGCTGAGCATCTATTAGGGGTCAATTCACAAAGTGTCACAAGCACCTGAGGACGTGGACGTGCTGTTCATCCTACCAGCACTCACCACTCCTCGCTGTTTAAATCTCACTGTCAGGTGGGTGTAGCATTAGGTGAGGTGTTTGGTAACACTTTGGATTGGGATTTAGCTTATAATACCAGAATTCACCCCTTTCAGGGCTTTCTTTGTGCTGGTGTGCCATACTGCAGCAGTGTTACCTGTGTGTAAGGACCATAATCTACCTGTATATCTATGTCCATCTCAGTGGTTGGAAAGGACCATTTTTTTTTATTATTTTTTTTTATAGCATATAAATTCAAATTAAAAGACCATACTAGCAGTTTTTTATGTTTGAGCCCAATATATACTACTCACAAAGATATACAACTGGAGTGGTAAATATTAGAATTGTTTTTCTATTTTCCAGACTACCATTGGTTTCAGTTCATCCTACTGCACTATTAAAATAAACTTGTAGAGACTTGACATCACAGCAGACATATCTGTTAATTTTTTTGGCAAACATACTTTATTTAACCGGTTCAACAGGGAGCTGCATGGAAGAAAGTGTATGTCTCTGTATGTGTTAGTGGTGAAACATTTAATTTTAAGGTGGGTGTATCGCCTGACAATTTGATGTTGAAAGAATAGGGGATTTGGCAAAAACAACAGGAAAGTTAAAATAAGGTTTTAGTTTTGGAAATGGTTGTCAGTCACGCAACATGTATGTGGGTAGTATTTATTGGGTTTAAACATGCAGAATCAACAGCATGGTCCTTTAAATTGAGACTTAAACTGGCAAAGTCAGGCTCATAAGGATAAGGTTTATTTCTGAGGACTCACTGGAAACAGATTCAAGACCCAAACTGGATCCTAACCCACAGCTTACGCAACGTTGTCATAAACAATGGAAAGTTCTCCCAGTATTATCAAAGAAGAAGTGCGAGTGAAACAGCGGTTTGAATCATTTTGCTGTGGAAGTGGAAGTTCACTCAGAGAAAAGGTGAAAGTCCTTTTCACAGGGGAAGGACCTTAAGGCGCTATAGTGAGGCCATTCCAGGTGGATGACTCCATTAGTGGATAAAGTGAGTGGCGTTCCTCACTACACCAGCCTGTGAGCCTCTAACCGGATTACAAGTTATCTGCTCCAGCTCTGCCAGCCATTGGCCATTAACCAACTCAACATGTTCTTCAACCGCAAGCTGAAATGTGCATTCTAATGTCTCAGAATCACTTTTAGCTTTTGATTAACTTTTTGTTCTGTTTGTGAAGTGAATCACTATATTTTAGGCCTGGTAAATATTGCTGAAATGAGTTTCTGGAGTTTAGTTTTGAACCAAAGACGGACTTCTCTTCAGCCTGTCTGTGTATCTGCCTCCATGTCAAGTGTGGATAATGTGTGTATTATAATGTGATACATGCTTTTGGTGCCCCCTGCTGTCCATTGTATGTCATTATATGCGCCGCAGAGAGGGATGAAGAAGTAAAGGAAGGATACATCATCTCTGTCACAGTCCCTATCTGTCCCTCTACTTCCTTCTCGACATTTATCTCAACTGTCGTCCCTTGTTTTTTCATTCTTCACTTCATGCTTGTGCACTATGTTAGTAATTTCGCCAACTTGACATTTCTCATTTTTCATGATTCCATGAAATGTTAGACTTCACCAAATTCGAAAAGAGTGGGGCTTTTACAGCTGAAGTTTTTAATTTCAACGCTGAAAGGGTTTTACTTATACGATATATGAGTTTGTTAGCTCTGTACCCTCTTTTCATGAAATGGTGAAGTTTGGCAAAGTGAAGTTATTTTCATATAATATGCAGACAGTTTCTATGTGAAAGAACAAATGCTCTTTATATTCCTCTGGTGCTGATTTTTGTCTGTTGTTTCTTTCTCCTGCTCCTCGCCATTTCTCTCTCCTCCATGAAGCTTTCTCTCAAGCTGGTAAGCATGACCGAATAACTGCACGACTGTAGCGGCATGACCGTAGCACGCATGTCACGTCCTCCCAGTAACACATTGTTGATGACGTTCTGTACGGCCGTTATGTTTTTGTTTTGGATCCAGCTCATTATTTATTTTTGCTGTGACAACGATGGACTACAGACTCATGTTGTTGTCTCATTTATATGTTATTTTGTTGGGTTTTTTTTTTTGTGTGTGTGTTTATGTGGTTGTGTTCTGTCACGTCTCTCCCAATGTGTCTGTGGTGCAGATCACACTCAATTCCCACATCCGGAATCTCATTGAGGTGATCCAATTTACTCCATGTTCTATCTGTTTGTCTCTTAGTCTGTCTTGTAGTCCTTTCTTGTTTGTCCTTGTAATTTCTAGAATGAAGGATAAATACTAAGCATTCTGATCTTGTGTAGCAGTTACTCACATGTCTTTGCACTGCATGCTGATTTTAGTAGATGGAGGTTGAAAGATGGAACTTTAAATGCTGTAGCTGCTGTAGAATGTTTTCTGGTGGTTAAAATACTGTAAGAAAACTGCTGTAACTGCTTCAACTATTTCTCAAAACTTTCTTAGGATTATTGTCTTAGATAGGAAATTAACAAAGACATAAAGAATGTAGCTGACTTTGTAATAAAAATCAAGCTTAAATGCCTGATTTTTATCAAAACTATGAGCTTTTAAAACTTATACATTCCTGGAATTGATCATACTACAATAACCAAATCACTTAGTTTTAGCTGAGTTTATGTAGTGTTAAAAATACTTGAATATACTATAAATCTTACATTTGAACAAGACCATACTGTAGTTTCTTCTGGGTTACACACAGAATACTGATCATCTATATGCACAAACCTTCCACTGAAAGGTGAAGCACGTGCCTGCATGATGTTTGACAGATCTTTGTTGTGTTGCATGCCTGGTAAGTGTTGTGTGCTGATACAGGAGGAAGGGGTAAGATCACCATGGTAACCAGCATCATGTTAGGCATGGCTAATGTGCGGAATCGTGAGCACCTATAGATCCAACAGTATATCCTCTGATACTGCTCATCAAGATCCAACTTCAGCCCCAACCTATCCAGTCCAAGAGCCAAAAAAACATGCTGCCAGATTAGGATTGTTAATATTGGAACAGGATTATTATTAGTTATTTCTCCATGCAATTTCTGCTCTATGGAGCATTGATACTGCAGCAAACCTCAAAGCACTGATACAGTTTGTCCAGAGAAAGTTTGAGAGACTGCCGAGCAATATGACTCATCGGTTCAGTGTAACTGACTGGAAATGTTCTCATCAAGAAATATGACCCTGTCCGGCCAAAACCTTTCTCACGCAGACCTCCTTTTAAGAACACGCAGTCCTGTCAGACACTTTCACATCCATTAGCTATACTGAAACGCTATATGAGCAATAACAGGATGGAGCTAAAACTTTATTATATTTCTCATGCGTTCAGTGAGAATACTAGATTGGGCCTGGGACTAAATAGGTGGAAGGCCCAAGTCTATACACAACATCCCAACTCTCAGTGAGTGTGCGTTAGAGAGTGGCGGCAGTATCTCCTTCAGGTGAATTATGCGGTTGGAGCCAGAGCTCCAATTATCCATTTATCCCTGATTTACAGTGTTTGCAGCAGAGGGAGATACTGCACTTCATTACTGCTGAGTAGAAATCATCTCGTTGCTGACAAATACTAGAAAATATCTGTTTATACCAACACAACAAATAATGACATAGCAGAAATCCAGTCTTCGTCATCTTACAATTTCTGTCCATTTCTCTCTTTTTTTTCGTCTCTTTCTGCATCGCTCCTCTTCCTCTGTCTTCATCTCAGGGCTCTGGACCAGAAGACTTCAGCCACCTTCCGCCAGAGCAGAGGAGGAAGAAGCTGCAGGGCAAGGTAGACGAACTGAAGAAGGACATTCAAAAAGAGATGGACCAGAGGTATTTAGCATCCGTCGGTTCATGGAATACAGAAGCTCGTGGTTTGTAGCAACAGCACTGATGTCCATGTTTTGCCTTTTGAAGAGATGCGCTAACAAAGATGAAAGACGTGTACGTGAAGAACCCTCAGATGGGAGACCCGGCAAGCGTAGACCCCCGACTGTCGGAGATAGCGCAGAACATCGAGAAGCTGCAGTTTGAAGTGCAGAAATTCGAGGNACCCCCGACTGTCGGAGATAGCGCAGAACATCGAGAAGCTGCAGTTTGAAGTGCAGAAATTCGAGGTTAGTGCCAATCTGTGCTCTCAAAGCAAATCTTGTTTAGTTTATCTCAGACAGTAAATAATGAGAAGTTCAAACACACGTCTCCAGCTGGGGGGCGTCCAAAGAAGCCTGCCACTCCTCCATATTAGGAGAAGATGTGCTGCAGCTGGGGAGGCCGGTTGCATGTTCCAGCTCTCTGTGGGGAGAGAGAGGCCTGGTTTAACCCCGCAAATAAAAGGCAAACAAACCAGAGTGAAAGGCAGACATGTTTCTCTTGAGAACATTCTTGCCAAACGTAAAGGTTCGAAGGCTCAGAAGTTTCTAGCTGATGTAGCGTTGGAGGAAAAAAAGATAAGTTGCAGCCAACACACATGCATCATGAGTGTGTGTGCGTTTCAGGGCTGGTTGGTGGAGGTTGAGGAAAAGATGCCCTCTAAGAGCGACACACACCGGAGACAAAGCGGACTCTACGAGACCCAGAACAGCACAGCAGTCAGCAACAACTGTGCACAGGACAGGGAGAGGTATGGTATACTCTGACAAACACACACACACACACACACATGCACACACACACGACCACCCGGCTCGATATCCCAGGAGGTGTTCGGGGGGAAAAAATACACCCGTTTTCACGATAAATTTACTGTGTGTGTGTGTGTTGGCCCTCGAGCAGCCCGGACGGCAGTTACACAGAGGAGCAGAATTCAGAGCTTCAGGTCAAAGCCAACGTCAACCCCCACCCCACCTCCAGCACGCCGGACTTCGACGACGAGTTTGACGACGAGGAGACGATGCCCACCATTGGCACCTGCAAAGCCCTGTACCCCTTCGAAGGTAACTACAACCACGCTTCCTGAGAAAATGAAATCCGATCCTATAACCCAAAATAATAAAATTAACGGTAATATAATGATGTTTGACCAGCAGTATTCACAGAAGAAATTATCTGTTACTGAAATAAAACAGGAAGAACATGTCTGGTCCTGCAGATCAGAAGCCACAATAGCCTCAATCCACTTCAAACACATTAGCTTAAATGTTTTGCTGTATATGCTTGGCTCTAAACTTAAGTATAACCCTAAAATGAGCCAGTAGGGACACATAAGCTTATCAAATATTAATAATTACACATCTGGCATGCGGTAAAGTGATACTTGGGTATTTTTCATCAAATGAATAAGGAACCTGGTCTTTTTAGAAGGAAAGTGAAGGATCCCTAAATGTTGGGTGGTTTCCTGTCTTGCATCTGCTACTTATTTCTCCAGTCCTCTGGTTTTCTACTATTTCTCCACTGTTTCCTTTCAGGTCATAATGAGGGTACGATCTCAGTAACAGAGGGGGAGCTGTTGTACGTCATAGAAGAAGACAAAGGAGACGGCTGGACACGAGTGCGCCGGAACGAGGAGGAGGAGGGATACGTCCCCTCATCCTACATTGAGGTCTTTTTGGAAACAAATGCCAAAGGTGCTATGACCTACATTTAACTCAGCAAGTGTGTTTTTGTTACCGGAAATTTCCATTCGCTTGTGAGTGGGGAAAGTTTAGGATATTTAAAATTGTTACTTGTAGCTCAGATGAGAAAATATCATGACATTCTCTCTGACCAATCAGATTTGTCCGTTGTGCCTCATTAAAGTTCCTCTGCAAAATGTTTGAGATGTGATCAGAAGCTTTTGGTAACTGAAGCAACCTGAGCCAGATGCTGTGTAAGAAATGTGGCTGAAAAATATAGCAGCTTCTCATCTTTTGTTCTCTGCAGTGCCACCTAGTGGTCAGATAAGATAAAACACGAGTTCAGCATGACGGGTAGAAATGACACCTGTACAAACACACTATACTTGACTATTTTTATCTGTTTTGTTTTGTATTAAGATTTAAAGGACCATATCGATGGTTTTGCATGTTTGAGCCTAATGAATACTACCTGCATGCATGTTACATTACTGGTAATCATTGTCAGTAGCATACAGCTGGTAAATTAGAATTGTTTTACATACTTTCCAGACTGCCACTGGCTTCAGTTCATTCCAGTACACTATAAAAATCAACCTGTAGAGACTTGAAAGGTGCTTGAATTAAGTAACCAAACTACTCACCGTTATTATTTTTTGTCTAAGTTACTTATGTTAACCCAGGTGTATTCAATTCAGTTAAAACTCAGGTGGGTCCAGTTACTCAACTATCTCCCGCTGTGGGGTCTGTAACCACGACTGACCCCTCCAGACCCGACCCGATCTTATTCTCTCATTGAAAGCTTTGCTAGCTTGACGGTATTATGTTAATTTATTGCTTCCACGAGGAACAGATCAAACATGGGTCTTGTAGCATTTGCTGCTGGAAGAATGAAAGCACAGTTATTCACTCATTCTTGAACTCTTGGTTTTCATGGTCAACTTTTCTGATCTTTGAGCCATTTGGCAACTTCGTTACGCGTTTGACTGCTAGCGCGTCTGCTCAGCTAATTTTCTGGGTACAGCGAGCCTTAATGCGATTGGACAAGACGGTTTTGGCCAGAGGACCCATAAAGCCCCCTGCTGAGCTGTCCACACTGTGCCTGCTGAAAATTCTCCAAACCTTAAAATATAACTTAATATTAGTATCACAAGAAATGCTCAATGGTCTGGATAAAAGCCTCTCTGGGTCCAGATCTGGACCGGAGTCTGTTAGTTGGTGACCACTGTGTTAACCAATCCAACACAGAGCTACACGGAAGAAAATGTACGTCTCCACCAGGAAAAATCTTTGCAGAGAAATTAAAACAACCATGCCTTCTGCATTCAGGCGTGCGTTTTAGCAGGAGAAATAATAAATTTAAAGTGGATGCATCACCTGAACATTTGATTTTGAAAGATTGAGGGATTTGGCAAACTAACTCGAAAAAAAATCTGGTTTCATGCTTTGGAAAACGGTTGGCAGGAACGTAACAGGGCTTAAACATGCAAAACCTCCAGGATAGTCCTTTAAAAGCTCAGATATCCATGAAATCTTTTAATCATCTACACTTATGTTTTTGACAGTGTGTATTATGAACCACCGATCGCTAAACTCAGTTGACTGAATGTACAAACCATCCGAAGTGACAATGAGCAGCAAGTGAAAATCAGTAGCGAAACGTAAAATCAAAACTCCTTACTTTGGTCGTTTGCTGTACCTAATAGCAAAGCATGCTACATGTGCAATCATGCAAATGAAAAATGTAATTTAAATCAGCTGTAAAATATGAATATATATGAAAACATATTTTTGTAGGCTAAGATAAAAAAAAAAAAATAAGAAAAACATTGACCTTCCCTCACCTCAACTGTTGCATGCTGTAGCTACATGATAGTGCTGTAAATAATTATTCCGTCCCTGTGTAAGGCTAAATCATGAAAATTAGTGATGAAATTAGAAATAATACCCCATCTTAAAATGCTTTTCCCTTCATTTTTAATTCCTGTTTTGGTCCATATCTGGTCCTTGTTTTCTAGGCCAGTAGTAAAAGATTAAAGGAGAGTTAGCTGTGATAAGCTTTGTGGTGAGACGGCCTGAGACGTGGTCGTGATGTTAAAACTTCATGGTTTCTGCATGGGTCTCTGTGCACCAGCTGTGTGTCAGAGCATGGCCTCTGTGTCCGCAAACAGATTGGAATTCACTCAAAAGCATTGTTTTCATGAACATTTCTCACTGAGTTTTGACTGCTTGTACTGGTGCAGCACAGTTTTCATCGACATCAGCGCTCTCAAACACATTTCATCCCTGCTGTAGTCTTTATGAGTTGCAGTTGAAATGTGGTGCATGCTGCAGCGTTTGTGGGATTTTTGCTCCGTGTCATGACGTGATTTCAGCATGTTGTGACAAACCGAACTGGCTGCATTTTAACATACATTCTCAAAACCAAAGCAGAATAAGCCAAAATATAAACAGATCTGTAATTTGATGAAGTAATTTTAGCAACATCATCCATCTCCCTTCTCTGTGTCTGAATATTTGGGTTGCTATCTTTTACTTGCTTTCCCTTTAAAGTGTTCTAACTTTATTGTTTTTTTAAAATGTTTTTTTTTGTTTGTATTTCCTTTTTGAATTGCAGATTCCTAAAAATGTGAGGCTGGCTGAGGAATGGCAGGGCAAGCAGCCTTGGAGAAACCACCATGTTCCTCATGTGCTCACAGAGCCAGAGAGAAAGTGAAAGATGACCCGAGCGTAAAAGAGAAGGATGATTATCTCAATTTCCAAACCGTGCCCAAAATTATGGGTCATGTTACGCTTCCTCTGGTGCGAAGCGATGATAAGAGAAATCCGTCTAAAATTTAGCGGCCGTAACCTTTTCATTCTTAACTTTCATGCTTCAAACACAACCACAGTATCAAATCTGCTTTTATTGTGTTCAGCAAAGCTTTGCTTCTCAGCGTTACTAACTCTGCTTGGTGCTCATGAACGTGGCTATATTGGCTTCCTCGCTCTGAACGTCATCTTGGCCCTGCCACTGCCTCCCTTTCCTCACTTCTGCCCCTTTACACACACACACACACACACACACATAGATGGTGGGGTGTGGTCAGATACAGGACGGAGACCAGCCGGAACCGGCCGCCAAATCCAGGGAATCCATGGAGGAAGTCATTTGTCAAACACCTTCATCCTCTGTTGTGTATCTGTCAGATCATCAGTTACTCTTCATCCTGGGAAACATCCGCCTACACCAGAGCGAAAACCTCGATCCACCCACTCACCAAACTCAGCTAAATGTTTGCAGGTTTCAGCCAGTTGGAAAAGGAGGAAGTGAAGGTGCTGATCGTGTGTGTGAGTGTGTGTGTGTGTGTGTGTGTGCATTTGGTGTTTGTTTGATCTGAATGTTGTGTATGTGTGTGTCAGGGTCTTCTATGAAGGTCGTGTGGTGAACCGTGTCCCATAATCCTCATGATTACACCACATTGGTGCAGTAATCCAGGACCAACTGGAACAAAAAAAAAAAAAAAAAAAAAAAAAAAAAAAAAAAAAAAAAAAAAAAAAAAAAAAAAAAAAAAAA
>VXCM01001546.1:151200-179149 GCA_014773175.1 Lucifuga dentata | reverse complement strand
TGGCGGGACGGGGGTCTGCACACGCCCCCTCCTTGCCTCCGGCCTTTCTGTTCAGTTAACCCTCATTGCCTGGTCGTACTGTTTTTATTAACCCGTATGCCACTGTTGGGTTCTGTGCCTGTGGATGTTTTTGAGTACCTGTTTTCTGTTGGTTCATCACTGCCTGGCGTTTAGCGTCAGAGAGCATGTTTTCCTGTGTTTTTAACAGCGACTGCTCTCTTGCCTGTCTTCCCCAGCGTAAATTCAGTACTGTCAAACCACAATAGGGACCCAAAATGATGGTTTCTGAATGATGGTATAAGTACTGTATATACTCAAGTATAAGCCGAGTTTTGTTTTTGTTTTGTTTTTTTTGGTTTTTTTTTTAACCAAATTTTCATACAACACAAATCGGGGGTGGGCTTATACGTGAATAATTCAAATCGGAATCCAGAGAACAAAATTTCCAGGGGTGGAAATACCACTCATTACCACTACCCATGGAAAACATAGTTTAACTCAGACCTTTGAATGATGTATTTCCTGACTGAACATCTTATTCAGCACATTATGCGGCGGCCAGTAAGCCGTGATCTCAGTTACGGTGCTGCTGAAATAAATATCATGGTTACCGGTACCGGTATCAGTACGTGGATTATTTTCAGAAAATCAGAGGAATGCTATGGCAATACCCAGAAAAACAAGTAATTTGCTAAACAAATAAATTGATGGAACAACATCAGGAGGTTGGCTGAGGGAATTCCAAAACTCCGTATGGAGGAATGTCCAGCATGTAGACAGACCCGCATCGACTCAGGTACAGGATAATTACTGAAAACATGTAATGGGTGAGATTCTTAACATAAAAAAAAACAAAAAACAAACACCATACTTACACAGCTAAATAAGCGCTGTGATAATTATAGCTCATTTGTAAAGCTTTCCTTAACTTCAGTGGGATTCAGACGAGGAAGAGGAGTCCAGAAAACTTAATGTTAGGGTAGGGTCGTGGATTATTTTCAGAAAATCACAGGAATACTATTACAATTCTCAGGGAAAAAAAAAAAGGTAATTTGCTAAATAAATAAATAAATTGATGGAACAACATCAGGGGGTCGGCTTATACGTGGCTTTCTTTAAAAATCTAAATTTGCAGGTCAAAATCAAAGGTCGGCTTATAGTCGAGTATTTACGGTAGGTCACTTGTGATCGTGTAAGTATACCTGTTTGGATCAGAGCGTCTAATGCAAGTGGTTTTTAGCTTATCATCTACGCAGCAGCAGAGTTTATCCAAAATAAACCTTAGAAATATGATTTATGTTCAGTATTTTTCAGACGGTTTGATTACCATCTACTGTATATGAAAATATACTGTGATCAACACACTTTTAAAGTCAAACTGAAATATGTGTGACAATGCAGAATCATCGGTTTTGGGCCTAAACTGGGTTTCTATCCACTATCTCTGTCACTGTTTGAAAGAGAATGATGATGATGATGATGATGATGATGATGATGATGATGATGATGATGTTACCTGTGGCATTGTTGAAAGGATTAAGATGTGATTTTCCCAAAATTTGGGGGCAAATTCAGAGTTTTTATAATGCTAAAACAAATTATGTCCACTGATTTTCTCTCTCAAAGGCACATACATGATTTTTAACATTTTTATTTTGTATTTGATGATGTTAAGTTGATAGATTCTGCTTTGTATTGTTTATTAAAGCTGGAAATCTTTGTTGTAGCCGCCTATTCTAACGGACTGAAATCCCTTAACTGCAAATATGAGTGGACGAAGCCATTATTGATTTATCATTAAAATATTATAAATGGAGGAGTGATGGATATAGTGTAAACCACCAATACAAAATATGATAGATTAAGTCAGGTGATTGAAGGAATGACCAGATTGCTGCACAAAATCAAACTTAAAACACATTTGCTTTTTCCAATGTAAAATATCAAACAAACCACTTCTGTTTGTGAAATCCATAAATAATAACTAAAAATTCAGACCATCTTATTGTTGCTGATACAAACACATTTATGTGAGGTAGCAGAAGCTTTTTAGTTGTCTGCTGGTCTGAGACCCCCACAAATCTTTAGTTGATGCCCCAGTCTAGGCTGCCTGTACAGAGGAAACGTCATGTTGGAATTAGAGAGAATATATATGATATATAAATAAAATTTAAAAAGGAAAACATCTATTTTAACTATTGAAACTCTTACCATTACGTTACTGCTTTGCAAAGTAAGACTTCTTTTCTTTTGTCAGGTTTACCAAATGGTGTGTTTTTGCACTTTTTTGTTTGTGTTCCATTCGGTAGCCTACGCTTGTGTTTTTGAGCACTGAATACTTTGTATTGTGTTTACTGTGCCAATTAAATATGCCTGGAAAGTGAGTATTCATGTTTTATGTCTTTTTTTCTTTCCTTCACTATACAGAATTTTTCTCAGAACAATCTGGATTTCTGTGTTAATTAATCATCAGATGTGGTCTGATCTTTGTGAAAGTCACACTAATTGGAATCAGGTGTTCAAATCAGTGAGATGGATTGAAGGTGTGGCTCATAGAGGATTTCTGCTCTATAAAAAAAGTCTGGTTACTCTGCTTTCATGTGAAATATGAAATCAATCAAAGCTAATTTCACAAGAATTCTAAAATACAAATCAAGTGGGAAAAATGCAACACAACCATTTCTAATGAATCTTCAACAATCCACAGTAAGTAAAAAATGCTGAATTTTCCCTTTAAAAACCTCACCAAAAGCACAGTGTGCAACGATAAAGTGGCTGAAAAAGGACAGAAAGATTACAGATTTGCAGAAATATTTAAAACTTGCTGGACTCTATTCATGCATCCCATGTAATTTTAAAAAAAAGGAGTAAAGCATAGGTGTATGTCTCAACAACTCAATGTTCTGTGGACAGATGAGACAAAAGTTGAATCTTGATAAAAATGCACAATGCTATGGACAAGCTTAATTAAAAAGACAATGACTGAACGACTGACACATAATAAAATCAATAATATAGTTTATAAAAGAAGTAAACCCATGTTTTGGAATGGCCAAGTCAGAGTGCAGACTTGACCAAAGTGAGATATCGTGGTAAAACCTGAAGAGATATTTCAGATTTTTCCATATTTAACATCAGTAAAAGCTCTGAGAACTACAAATGTTGGTGTGACATAAATCATTTAGCAGCAGTTTTAATGCTGTGTGCTGTAATGCAGCATGTTCCGGTTTATCTTTCATTCAGGGCTCACTTTCAACTCGGTTCTTTGGGTTACACATGTATTTGGAGGCAGTTCTTTGCTTTGGCCAGCAGAGGGCACTCGTGTTACATCAAAATGTTTAATAAAATGTTTGCTGTAAAAATATTTTTTTTATAACTCTTGAGACGCAAACTGCACCCCAGGAAGTTCTCTTAATTTGTGTTTGGATTCTACTTAATTTCACTTTAGTCTCCCTTTTTGCCATTTTATAATTTCATAGTTATATATATATATAATTTCAAAATTGATCTCTTAGATAATAATAGAAAATGTTCTCATTCCAGGTGTTTTTTTTTTTTTTCCTATGGACAATATTATTCCATAATTCTTACCCCTCTGCTCATGTTAAAGGACCATAGCAGCCATTTTTCTTGTTTAGCCTAATATATTCAATTTTCATATACGTAACATTACTGACAATCATTTCCCAAAGCATATTACTGGAACGGTGAATTAAAAATGTTTTTCCTACATTCTAGACTGCCATTGGTTTCAGTTCATTCTGGTACACTATTAAAATCAACTTGTTGATACTTGAAATGTTCTTGGGATAGATAATCCATCATCGTGAACAGGATGTGTATTAGGGTTTGTTTGTTTTTTTTTATTATTACATAATTTTAGCGTTTAAGCGCAATGAAAAGTGTGGAGTGAATCTATGTTTCCACCAGGGAATGTAGTCCCAAAAGAAAACCTGAGTTTATCAAAAAATTTAAATGACCTTGACCTCATAATTTTGCATAACTATTAGCAAGCGAAATGTCAATTTTTAAGGTGGGTGTATCACTTGAATATTTGATTTTGAAAGATTAAGAGATTTTGCAAAATATCAGGAAAGCTGTGAGAAATCCTGTGAGAAATGCTTGTTAGTAATGTAGCATGTATGAAAATTTAATATTTTAGGCTCAAACATGCAAAATGGCCGGTATGGTCCTTTAAGGTGTATTTCCCGACACCAGTCACACATATTGATCCAGCCCACAGATACAGCTGGATTGCTGGTTGATTCTGATCTGCAGATGTGTTCGTTGACCTGCAGAAACATGTCAAGCACCAGATGCAGCACTCACCTCCTCCAACACGCTTATGGCCTTTGTACCCTGGAACCTATTAAAATGACGAAAGAAAATAAATGCTTCTGCTGAGCAACAGCAGCATGACTCTTTTAGTGAACTTCCCCGTAAATGTGACATCACTGCATTGCTTTCTTAATGTAGTAGTTTGTGTGATTTATGTTCATAGAGATTGTTGGAGTTAGCCGAGAATGGAAAAATGTAGCCCTGGCCAGTGTTATGATTTTTGTTTTATTTATGGAATGCAAAATATCAGACTTTGACACATATACAATCATAAAACCATAAAATAATGGCCATATAACACTTTAAAAAAATATATATAATGTACTGTAAATTATGTTTCTGAGGATAAAGATTGAGATAAAGGAAATATAAAGAGCAAAATGCAGCCAAGTTATGTAAGTATTATATGGTAACATCAGGCTTTGCAAGACTTGGGCTTGGATGAAGGTGAAATTTGCGTGAGGCTGTTGGAACATGATCATGTATGTGGATTGTTGGATCGGCCAGTTAAAACATGCATGAATTTGAATCCTGTCCATCAAGTCTGAAGACACCTAAAAGAGATTTCTAATTAAAAACAGACAAGTAGAAGGGGTAACTTTAAGTCTAAAAAGGGCACAACCTAGGAAATATGGCAAGTGGCCATAACAAGTGGCACACTTTAAAGGGGGGCTCCACCTATTTTTCTCCATCAAGTTCAGTTTATTGGTCACAGATAGCTAGTGACAAAAAGGCTTTTGTGGCTGTAGAGGGCGCTCTGCAAAGTCAGGGAAACTGAAGATACAAGTTTATAGGGCTGCGTTCCAAAGCTCTTATTCCTTTCCAAGCTTCCCTCAGTTGTCTTTTCCTTGTCATAAGGAAAAGTTACGAGAAAAAGACATGCGGACAAAGGAATTGTGGAATGACAGTTTAAGAGAAATCAAACGTCCTTTAATGTTTGATCAAACTCGTGTTGCTGTGGTGTCGGCGTATCAGATAAGCTGTAGATCTATCCAATCAGAAACAGGTTTTCTGTGAAAGGGTGTGTCTCTGATACTTGACACGTCTGTGTAGGATCATGTCATTGTCCTCGTTCATGTCTCCCCCCCGTGAAGCCTTCTTGATCCTCGGTTTGGTCCTCAGAGCAGAAATAAGAGTTTTGGGACGGCTTTAAAGATGGCTGACCAGATTCACTTCCGGATCATTTTAGAATCGAGGAGCCAGGAGCGAAAAATGAGTAGTTAGAGCTTTGGAACCTACCCAAGGAGTTTCTTTTGTTTCCAAGCATCTTCGGTACCTTCAGCACCAACAGGAGGTAACCCTTGTGATGTCATAAGGGTCAGCTGACCCTAATCCTAACCCTAATCCTGTCCCAGAAAATCTCCCTTATTCTTTGTTTTATTTAATGTGTTGCTCTTTGACCATGAGAATGAAATTTTATTGTATCCCATCCTCATCAAAGTTTCTCATCCCTGATTTATACTGTTGTTTTCAGATGATGAATAGTGACCAATAAACTGAAATGATGTGTAAAACTGCTCATTTCTGCTAGATTTCACATTAGCTCTTTATGCTACTGGCTGGGCTGAATTCCTTTCTTGAGAACTATGAAAGAGAAGTAATTAATATGCCTTACATAACACTCCTGGTTGTCTTTAGTCTGCAGGTCAGAGGATGACAGCATCCCTGCAGACTTATGAATAAAACCTTTCACTCACTGATGAATCATTTTCACACCCTTGAAGAGCTACACGAAGAAACGCATCAAAGGAATTCATTATTTTAACAATATGGATTATAGGTTGATACTTGAGGCAATGATAAATCAAACCAGTAACAATTTGGCTTTTCATCTGTGATTTTGCTGTATGTTTAATAGGTACATATAATTCATTAAACATAACCGGAAGTGACTGTTATTTTCTGGCAAATGCTGCAGTATGCAGGCTGTAAGAGCTGCTGAGTCAGCGTTTTGTGTCGGCGTGAGGTCATTCTCTCCCAGAGTCTCCGACTGACAGCTGACACGTCTGGGGGGAGTTTTGTTCTCCTGAAACAGGCTCAGAGTCTCCGGCCAGGATTTTTTTGTTTGGAGTCGTGACCTGAGGGGACAGAACTGATGTTTTAGATCTAAGATGACACGATCTGACAGGAAGAGTTTCGGTTCTGGTTTTGCGGAGTCTGAAAATCAAAGTGAAATCCATCCAAAACAGCACCTCAGACTGCTGTTTCCTCTGGTGTCTTGGTGAGACTCTTCAGCCTCTTCACCTTCACACACTGCAAGTCTTTTAGTTTTGACTGAATTTGTTATCTGTCACTGATTTAAAGGACCATACTGTCAATTTTGCATGTTTAAGTTTAATATATTTAATTTTCATACAGGTAATGTTACTAACAATCATTTCCCAAAGCATACTACTGGAATGGTGAATTAAAAATGTTTTTCCTACCTTCCAGACCACCATTGGTTTCAGTTCATTCTGGTATGCTATTAAAACCAACTTGTTGATACTTGAAACGTTCTAGGGATCATGAACAAGATGTATATGCAGGTTTTTTTTTTAGAAATTATGTAATTTTAGCATTTAAGTGCAATAAAAAGCGCAGAGGAAATATAGTCCCAAAAGAAGATGTGCGTTTATCAAAAAATTTAAAGGACCATGACTTAAAAAGGCTGCGTAACTATTAGCAGGTGAAACATCGATTTTTAAGGTGGGTGTATCACTTGAATATTTGATTTTGAAAGATTAAGAGATTTTGCAAAATATCAGGAAAGCTGAAATATGCTTTTATCCTTTGGGAAATGATTGCCAGTAACATAACATGTATGAAAATTGAACATATTCGGCTCAAAATGGCTGGTATGGTCCTTTAAAACAGTTTTTTTTTTTTAAATTTCTTTAAATTGCTTTAAATTTGGGACTAAAAAATATGATAGTATGACATTCCAGCAGTTCGTTGATTCTTGAAATATTCAAACCCAAAATCATAATATGACTTCCAAAATCTTTAACATATCTGTAATTTTAAAAAAAAGAAGAAAAATCTCACCTCTCCTGCAGGAATTTTCCTTTTTTTCATATCAGATTTAACATATTGTTTAGATAGCATCAAAAAATGTATGTGAATTCATGAAATTCAGTTCTTCCCATGTGTCACATATTTGAAATATGTTATGAACAGTATACTACAGCATGAAATCAGGTATTTTGGCTACATTTATATATGGAAATAAATCTGCTATATATCAGTTATTTGCCAGTGTGACTCATCTAATCACACAGATCTGAACGTCTCTGCCATTCTGACTTTCATCTCAAAAATATGACATTTGTCTACTTTCTCTGCATATGCATGCAGCAAGCACTTTAATCCTTCTTATCCAGAGAATTTGAATACTTTTAAAAATGTTTGGAAAACAATTGTTTGTATAAATATTTGTGTCTCATTTATGTCTTAACACAGTCTCAGACACTAAGCCCCCGTCTGCACATTTGGGTTGTTTCAGATCCAGAGAGATACTGAATATGAGCCAATTTAAAAAGAAGACTGTAAAGAGGCTATCATAAAAAACATCAAATATAAATAAAAATTTTAATTGGATATCAAGAACCTGTCTGAGAAACAATGTGATATGTAAAATCTTAACCTGCAAAAGTACTGTTTTCAGATAAATGTAGTGGAAATGTAGAGTAAAATGCACAGCATTGCCCTTTAAATATAATGGAATGATAGTATGGAAGTAGGAAATCTCCCAAAATGGAAAATGTCTTGTAAAGTAGAAATACCTCAAAACTATACTATAAATGTATACTGTAGTACTACTATGATAAGAGGTCTTTTACAGGAAATAGGATCATGGATACTGTGCAGGTGTGTTAGATTAAAAACATGATGGAGGTTTTTTCATCATGTCAGAGTTAAATTCAGGCTGAAATACCAAAACATCTTTCATCCCTGACTGACGCTCAGCTGGAACTTTGCTGCAACTTTGTTTTTTTCATTGGATGATGGTGACGTGATTTTTTTTTTTTTTTTTTTAAAGCCAAAATATGTCAAATACTTTCCAAAAGAATGAGAAGCGTCGGAAAAGAAGAGATGGAATGATTCAGTCACTTCAGACTTTAGTCACGTGCACAGACACGAACGTTCAAGCCTCTTTTCAACATCCACATTTCCTAAAAGGAGACGGGCGTACGTACCTCTGCCAAGGCCGAACAAGCTTAGGCAAAAAAAAATCACATACTGGTCTATAAAGATAAAGAAATTAATATAATAATTATCATATTTTCTGAATCTGTAGCTATTAAAGATAGCTTAAAACAGTTTACATGCTGCTGGATCAGCATCATCTCATGCTGCGTTCGAGCTACCTCAGAAGTCAGATTTTTCCCAGTTGAAACTTCCAACTTCCGATCTCAAACCGTTCCAGCCAAATGTAAACAAAAAAGCATGGCTGAACGCCCAAAAATAATGTAAGGTTTAATAAACTTTGTAATAAATGCTAACTAAAGTAAAGTTAGACTTTTTTTTTTTTTTTTTTTNTTTTTTTTTTTTTTTTTTTTGTTTGCTACTCCTACAGGTTTGGCTCAATCATCACCAAAATTTGTTTGTGGCATGTCTGGACCAAGCCAGACAAAAGTACCATTTTAGATTTTTGATATTCTTTATCATTTTGCTGTAATTGGCTGACAAAGTTGTGGGTGTGGCTTATTTTATGATATGTGCTATAAAATCTGGTATATCTCCTGAAAGAATTAGTCTGCTCAAACCAAACTTGGTAAAAACTAAAGACATCTGGAAAAAATGAGTCATGAACTGACCTGATGGGGGCGCTATAACTCCCACAGTAAACTTTCATCAATAACTTCTGAACCATAGATCATAGAATCAAAATTCTTTTTTCTCTNCACAGTAAACTTTCATCAATAACTTCTGAACCATAGATCATAGAATCAAAATTCTTTTTTCTCTGTATTTCTTGGGCTAAAACACATCTATCCATTTAAGCCACGCCCATTTCCAACTCTTAGTTTGTCCACCATTTTGACTTTTTTTGTAAATTTTGATTTAAGAATTTTTTCTAAAATACCATAAAATCTACATCAACAAAATGTAACAGATTATTTAATACCTCACCCACTACTCAAGACAATTAAATTAAACAGATTGGCCTGAAGGTGGCGCTGTAATAAGCACATTTACATTTTGGCCTATATAATGCAATGGAAAAAAAGTACTGTTTTAGATTTTTGATATTCTTTATCGTTTTGCTGCAATTGGCTGAAAAAGTTGAGTGGGCGTGGCTTATTTGACAAAAACTGCGATATCTCATGAAAGATTAGGTCTATTGTCACCAAATATGGTGAATATCTGCACATACTTCTGCAAAAAGTGAATAATTTGTTGAGTTGTTGCATGTGCTTGGACCCCGCTTATTGTGTCTATATTTTCATTTGGTTTTAGGCAGCAATCACACTATGATACTTCTTCAAACTGCTGGCACCATTTTTACCTGAATGCTAGTGAAAAGCAGCAGCAAGATGCACCTATTGATAGTCTATCACAGCATAAATATGCCTGATATATATATATATTTTTAATTTTTTTGGATTGTATTACTTTTAGTGAAATTGATAAAATATTTATATCTCCCAATGTAAAGAAACTGTTTTTTAAAAAAATTCTGGAACCAGATCCACACCAAACAGGTTCTTCCTCAAACCACATCACCTTTGCACCTTTGCACCAAATATTCCCAAATTAGTTCATAACTTTTTGAGTAATTCTGCTAACAAACAAACCAACATAAGCAGGTGAAAACATAACCTCCTTGGCATGAAAGAACAGAAGCTTTGCCATAAACCTTTCCAAGAATGCGAGAGAAATGAAACATGGGAATAAAGGGGGTCAGAGAATCTGGTTCCTCCATCTGGAAGAGATATCCTGCCAGCGAGCTGTGCTGAAGTGTGCCGAGCTGGACTGAGATAATACATGGACTCTGCTTTCAGTTTTCTATGATATTCTGCACATTAAGACCCCTGATGACAACTCGGCATCGTCCAGTCTCCTCACAGCAACTCTGCTAGCTGCCATCTCTTAAAAAATCTTCTAAATATTTATCATAAAATCTACAGAACAATGAAATATCAGCAATCAGTGCTTGGGCCTTCTCAAAGCTGAAACAGCAGGTGGTGGTGAGGTCACTGCTGTACGTTATGTATGTGCTATATGTTTCTGTGTGTGTGTGTGTGTATGTGTGTGTGTGTCAGCAGATACGTTTCACTTTCCCCACAAGCCACTCATCCCTCCTCTTTAATTAGCTGCTGCTGATTAGAGAAGGAGGCATATGACAGTGGGTCAAAGACCATAAAATACCTCTCTCTCACACACCTTCTTTCCTTTTTCTCTTTATCTCCAGTCATCAGCATTTATGTGACAGATCCCATTTTATTCCCGTGGCTCAATAGTGGAAAATCTGCCGCTGCCGAGCAGGAAAAAGCTTCTAGCAGAGGGACGAGCAAGCCGTGTCCTATTCGCATGAGATTCTACGTCCTTCTGAAGCGCGTTGGAAGCTACAGAATGCATCAATTAATTGAAGCCAGAGGAAAACCAAAGGAAGGCAGGATCCTGATGTAACAATTACCACATGCTGGGATTTTCAACACAGTGCATTCTGGGATAAGCAACCTGATGATCTCCATATTTCCACTCAGAGTGGATGTTTAAGGCCTCTATGTGGCTTTAGGGATTCCTGTGAAAGAAAGAAAGAAAGAAAGAAAGAAAGAAAGAAAGAAAGAAAGAAAGGAGACAGTAAGAAAGTCACCCCCCCCCCCCCCNTAAAAAAAAAAAAAACAATGAAATGCCTCTGGTGACCTCTTCACCCTGAGTGGTAATTTGGTGAGCCAGTGCAAACTTTTTACCAAAGTGACAGTTGATACCAGTGTCATCATCCTCTTTTAGAAGCAGCAATAAATCTCACACACACACACAGACACACGCACAAACACACACTATGGAAAATGACATTTGGAAACAAACCTTGGAGAGCGTTCTGGGTGAATACCGCAGCGTATGAGTGCAAGGAATGCTTCCACCGCAGCACAAAGGAACGTCTGTTGCTGCAGTCGCTCTTTGTAATTTTTGGACAATTCTGCGCTGGTTTTTGCTTCCCTGTGTGACTGAAGTTGTGGCAAACTTCCAGACCATTTAACCACCTCTGACTCCAAACAGCCGCGCCGCAGAGAACTCGTCTGAGCGCGCTCAGACCGAGCCAGAAATGAACCCATGATGATTAAGTACACAGATCCTCCCCAAAAGCACGGACACACATACACACACACACACACACACACACACACACACACACTCTTAAGCTTCATGTGCATGAAGAGCACAAAGTGGAGCCTCAGAAATAAAGAAAAAAAAAGATTAATGATCATTAATGAACAAGTTTCAACAAAGCTTGAACATTATAAACCTCACAAGTGATTTATTACAGATGTGGGAAGTATTGAAAGTACTTTAAAAGTACAAATTTATACTAGTACTTTGCTTGAGTACTTTCATTTCACCCCAGAGGTAAATATTGTACTTTTTACTCCACTACATTTATCTGAAGATAGTTACTTTGGAGATTCTGTTTTAGATTCAACAACTTTTTCAGACAGCTGAAAAGTTTAAAGTTTCTGCAGAAGGTTTGCTTTTGTTTTACAGATCTGTGATAGAATCTATTCTCACTCTCTCAGTAACAGTGTGGTTCAGTAACATCACAACCCAGGAAGCAGAACTGTTAGAGAGAATTGTGCACACAGCCTCAAGAATCATTGGCATTAAACTTCCTGCTCTCAAAGAAATTCACGAGTCACGTCTGAAAAAACTNAAGAATCATTGGCATTAAACTTCCTGCTCTCAAAGAAATTCACGAGTCACGTCTGAAAAAACTGGGCATAAAAATCTTAAAAGATTCGTCACATCCTGCTAAACTTTCAAATTTCTCCCTTTGGGAGAAAGGCTCAAATCTTTCCCCTCAAAGACGACCAGATTCAGGAACAACACATGGACATCTGCAGTTCATGTTTTAAATGATTCTCAGGACCTCGTTTTAATTGTTCTTTGTATGATTCAACTTTATGTAGTTTTGCTCTGATTCAGTGTTGCACTTTTTAGCTGTTATTTATCGCTAATTAGCATTTTTAATGAATCTCAGGACTCACTTCTTAGATTTAGGTGTAATGAATGACTGTTGTATGCTTATTCATTGTCTGTCTGTGTATTATGAGCACACTGTGACAAATTCTGACAAATGGCAATAAAGTATTGCATGATTTGATAAACTCAAGTAGAACCAGAATTTTTGCTTTTCTAGATTCCTGTTTTTATTTCATGTGGCCTTCTTTCTTACTTTTTTCTTTACATCCTTCTTTCTTTCCTTCCTTCTTACTTTCCTTCTTCAGCTAATCTGAAAGCATGAAAATCCCCAAATATTTAGACACTGAACCAGGATTTCACTAGACATTAGCATTAGCACTAGCATGTTCATTGTGGAATTCTATGAAAAGGAAATTGCAGATTTGATTCTTGAGTATATGGTTTACTTGTACATGTAAGGTTGTGTTTCGATGGCGTGCTTTCACTATTTAAATGAAGTTTTTCAGTTCTGTTGCATCAAACCCCCATTAAAACTGAATCACTGGAAACACCGAAAGCACATTTTTAACACCTAATTGGCGTTTTAACACGTTGCTGATTCTGCTCGACGTCCCTTTCTTTTCCTGAAACATCCTCAGAGGAACTGCTAACAACTCTGTGTAGCTGAAGGGTGGATGGTGTCCTACATTTGGGAATCCTGTGGGAAATTATACTGGTGGTACAAAAATACCAAGTAGATCAACGGAATGAGCAAATGGGTGTTTTTTTTAAGATGAGTCAGGAATCCTTATGAATCACACACACACACACACACACACACACACACACCAAACGTCTGTCAGGCCGTCTCCGGGGCCGTCTGACTCCCGGTGAGAGATGGCCTCCACCCTGGATGGTTAAGACGCAGTAATGGCGAGTTTCTGTCACTAATGAAACCTCTGGATGCCTCTGGGACGGAACATCTCACTTCCTGTCCGTTAATCCCAGAGATTCCTCAGGCTCCTTTTCCAAACTGATTAACAGTTACACGTTGGATTTCCAATGTGCTAATCAAAAACCTGAGTAAGTGAATTTAAAGGACCATACAAACCGTTTTGCATGTTTGAGCCTAATATATTCAATTTTCATACATGTAACGTTACTGACAATCATTTNTTCCTACCTTCCACCATTGGTTTCAGTTCATTCTGGTACGCTATTAAAATCAACTTGTTGATACTTGAAATGTTCTTGACATAGGTAATCCATCATCACCAACAAGACGTGTGTTCAGGGTTTTTTTTTCTTTCCAAAGTTATGTAATTTTAGCATTTAAGCGCAATAAAGAGCACAGAGTGAATGTATGCCTCCACTGGGGAATATAGTCCCAAAACAAGACCTGCGTTTATAAAAAATTTAAAGGACTGTGACTTCATAAGGCTGTGTAACTATTAGCAGGTGAAACATCGTTTTTTTTTAAGGTGGGTGTATCACTTGAATATTTGATTTTGAAAGATTAAGAGATTTTGCAAAATATCAGGAAAGCTGAAATACGGTTCATCCTTTGGAAAATGGTTGTCAGTAACGTAACGTATGAAAATTGAATATATTAGGCTCAAACATGCAAAATGGTGGTAATGGCCCTTTAAATGAAAGCTTTAAAGGACCATACCGGTGATTTGTTTGCATTACCTACACACAAATGAACAAACTAACAAATGGACTGACAAACAAACAAATGTACAAACAAAATAAGTTAATACTGTTAATAAGTTAAAATAAGTTAATACTGATCATTTGTTTGTCTTAATCTGGCTGTGAGAAAGAGACTGTCTGTGATCCCTTTGAATATAATCTGCCAAATGATGATTTGTAAGTCACACTTAACACTTAATACTACATAATCACACTTAAAATAACACAAAAGTCTACAAAAATGTATCCAGACGGCAGGAAATATTCCCAGCGTAGGACTGTTAATTGTTAATGTAGGACGGTATTTCTGAAAGCTGCCATTGTGACATTATAATTGCAGTTCTGCTGAACGTGAGTGGATCTGAAGCTCAGCAACACAGAAAGTGAATAAAGTGCAACATGAGTAAAACAAATGTTTGTCTCTGAAATGTTTTTTTAGTGAAATACAGAAGAATATTCAGCCTTTTGGAAAAAACCCATACATGAACTATTGATATTGGCCAATGTGTTGAAACTGTCAGACCAAAATGGCTGGATTCATCTTTTATAAACTGTTTTTTTGTTTCATTTCTTCCTTCTAAAAATACAGTTGAGTATTATTAAATGGAGCAAGACTGGCTACTTGAGAATGTTTGGAAATATTTCAAATGGCTTCTCAGTAATTTATCAGTTTTATGAGGCTTGCTGTGATGGTGTTTGTGTGAAAATGTCCTGCTGGTACCTGAGTTTTTGGTTGAATCAGTATGAAGCTGCAGGAGTTTTTATTTTATTATGATTTTTTTTTTTTTTTTTTTTNTTTTTTTTTTTTTTTTTTTCTGAGTCTGGCTGCGTTCAGGTTGGACTTCAAAAGAACATTTTTGGCAAATGCTTGTATTACCTATCACAGGAAACCAAAAGCAGATGTGAGATCAAACCATTTTTCACTTGAACTTTTGGAGAAATAAAACAGCAGCGTTGGATGGATCCAGATATTAGATTTAAATCATGTGAATACCACAACAAGATCTGATTATTTTGCTGTAACTGAGGTGCCACACAAATCAGAGCAGATTAGCCTCAGCTGGAGCTCCGTCACAAAGTCTTTGTAGCCAAACCATCAAGCAGACAAACAGAAGAGGGATCTGGATGGAACTCAGACTTATTTTTAATCCCAACAGACAATCAAAGCAGTTTTTTTTAAAAATTTTTTTATTTTGTAGGCTGGATGGTTCATTTGTTTGAATTTTGTGTTCTTTTTATATGAAAAGAGCAAGAGAATGAATTACACGGTGGGACGGTTGTATGTGGGTGGGCTCGGGACCTCAGCGCCATGACTAAAGAGAAGTAATCTGATTAAACTGGGTGATTAACTGCTGCATTTATCTGCTCAGCTGTAAAACAAAACAACTTCTATAAAACAGAGTCATGAGCCAAAGCCAAACTCAAACTGAATTTAAACCTGCATTAATCTGTATTTTGATCAAGTGGCTCTTTCATGTGAAAGAGTCGCTGCTTTTAGCCACTTTAGCTCTTTTTTTTTCAGGCTGGTGTATTTACTGTATTGCTGAATGTCTTAGCTGCTTTCAACGGCCTAATTTCCAGCAGGAGAAGTCAGCTGTTTGCATTGAAAAAGCTGCGATAAGCCGACTATACCCTAGTTAAGGAAGTTCAGCATTTATGCTTCATTCATTGTCCCTTGGAACTGGGAAGCATCGAGCGAAATAAAGTGGGAGACTACCTGAAAACTTTAGTTTTGTTTGCTTTGTCGGACCAAAATAAGCTATGTTTTAACATTTATAAGCTATTTCCCATTTCAAAACTGCATCTGCAGTGCCATGTTATATGTTTAACCTGTTACTGTGTTTGCATGCTGATTGGTTTGAAGAAAATGCTTCTAAATGTTCATTTATAAACAGAGAAATTACTGTTGATGGTGTGAGCAGCCATATTGAAACAATGTCAGAACTGAACTCAGGTTTGAGGACTCCTGCCCGATTTTCTCAGTTGCAGGCTGGAAATTTCAAGTTCAGAGTTTAAGTTGAATGCAGCATTAGACTCAGACTGGTGCAATGCCCATTGAAAACGTGCCTGTTCGGAACGGGCTGGACTGGACTTTACGGTGCGCCACAGCCTTCCATAATTTTGTTCTGCATGTCCTCGTGAGCTAGCTTTGTTGTACGGGGTCGGGTTGAGGCCGTGGCACTGGACCGGAGTGTATGCTGCCATGCTCGGAGTGTATCCTGCCATGCACCTACTTTTTACCAGCACAGCTCAATTCGAGAACCACTCATCCAAACGACTTCACACGCGACACTGCACGTCCTTTGGTCCTGAGCAATGAACCTACCAAATTTCAGCTTCATACAGTGCCGGGTTCTAGAGATAATGGTGCCACAGACAGAGATTTCTCCCTTTATAATCAGATGTTTTTTTGTCAGGAGTTGGTGGAGATCAAAACAGAGCTAAAAGGAGATTTTTGCTCTGTGAGCAAACGTGCAAAATACCAGGACCCCTAACACTGATGTGCCTAAATGGAATGCAGCCAGGATGAATGTAATCAATTACACCTGTGATTTACATGCAATGACATGAGGAAGGTTTATTGTTCCCCAACCTGTCAACCATATAACAACGTGTTCATTGAGCTTCAATGGGACAGTAAAAGTCAAAAATCTACATATTTTTCTTGAGTTCCACTGGGAAATAACTCACACAGGAGTCCTGATTCTCTGATCAATCATCAGAACTCAAGGTCTGAGCCAGCTCTTTTTATTTGAATGCAGTGACACCCCTTAAATTTAGAGAAGTCTGAGTTTGTTTAGGAGGTGTGTGTGTGTGTGTGTGTGTGTGTGTTGGAGGGTGTGTGCTTTGCAGNTTTGTTTAGGAGGTGTGTGTGTGTGTGTGTGTGTGTGTGTTGGAGGGTGTGTGCTTTGCAGAGGTCACTTCCTATTGGTTCTTGTCTAGATGCTTTACTTGCCATTCTTCCAAAGTTACAATAGCGTGTTGTTCCCTATGAGTCATGAGTATTAAATAACTGGTGTCAGCTCGTTTTGGGGTTGTTGTGCCACCTAGTGGTCAAAAAAATTGATTACTGTAGCTTTAAAGATTTTGCATATGGGGGTGTTTTTTGGGAAAACCAAGATGCTCGTTTCAGTACGTTCCTTTTCTGATCTCTTTCAATCAGTCATCAGCTCGTCTGTTCATCCCAGCCATCTAAATCTTTCCTACGAGAGCTTGACAGGGTGAAAGGTGAGTTTCTTCCTTCCAGCTGCTGTCTGAGTCCTAAATTCCGGTCCAGCTGGTGCATTTATCAGCTCTCTGCACAGCTCATGTTGTCCCCACTCCTCATCCTCTTTTCACAGTCCCCCAGCGACCTCCGACAGGCCTCACGCTGCGGCCATTTGTTTACACGGCCATTTTTTCTGTTGCATTTTATTTACACTGCGGTCGTCTAGCAACCACCAAAACACTCTCCTCCTCCTCCTCCTCTTATACTCCCCCCTACTCTTTCTCTCTCTCCCTCATTGTGCCGTTGCTAGTTAAACCTCACATCTGTTGCAGAGGAACATACATTTTAGGATGTTCAGGTGCCATTGGTGGTCCAGGGACGTGATCTTTGAAGGAGTCATGCATACACACTCGCTGTTTTCATCTTTTCTGTGGGCTGTGGGGTCAGACGGTTGATAACCCTGCAGGTCACGTGGTGGGAGTTCAATCTCCAACCAGCTGTAACTCAGAGAAACCTGTGTGGGCCACGCTAATCTGAGTGAGATAGCCCCGCTTTGTAGGCTCTCTGGGAACTTATCAACCCGTTTGCTCTTCCTCCTCCTCCTCATGCTCCGTGGTCTGCCATGAATGTTTTCTGGAGAAAAAAAAAAAAAAAAANAAAAAAAAAAAAAAAAATGAGAGAGGGATCAGAGTCCAATGCCTCCGGTCTGCGATGACATCATCCCTGCACACATCTGGAACTGCTAGAGCGAGTGTGTATGTGTGTGTGTGTGAGGGGGAGCTGCAGAAAAGTTAGGGGGGCCGGTGACACATCAGCAGTATGGAGAGAAGGGGAAGAGAGAGAGAGAGAGAGAGAGAGAGAGAGAGAGAGAGAGAGAAGAGGAACAAGCTTGTTTATCAGAGAACATAGACGGGGATGGGATGTATAATTGCTGTGTGTAAACATTTTATTTTCTGCCGGAACACGAATGAATCAGAATCCATGTTCTATGTGCAGTATCTCAAAAACCAAACACGGGTTCTTAATTCGCATGGGGGAAAAGCAGATATTTTTCTTTCAGAAAAGCCTTTTGGGAGTTATTTATTTATTCTCAAGCTAATACCGTGAATGTATTTTTACTGCAACAAAACAGTGAAGCAACAAACTTTCAGCCTCTATTTTTATATCGCTTTATTTTATTTAGCTTTTACTGAATTTCAAATATTTTGCTTGTTATTTGGTCACATGTTTAAGTTGTTTCTCCTGGAATTTGTGTGATAAGGAAAAAGAATGAGAGGATTTGGCACTATTCTGGGTTATTTTCCATTCTCACCACTAGGGGGCGATATTTTACTTATTGTACCTGCCAGTGAGCTGAAGTCATGTTAATAATTGCTCATCAAATCATGAGAACTGGAGTTATGAGTGTGCTTACAAAGCTAATAAAGACAAGAACATCATCTTAGCATAAAAATGATCAGGCTGCCAGATTACGCGGTTCTTTCATGTGTAACTACGCTGGATGCTGGATAAAGAAAAACAACAGTCGAATCCTCCACTGCACAAACCTGCAGAGATGTCAAATGGTGAATAATAGAGAAATGAGTGGGGAATATGATGAAGGGGAGATGGAGGGGGGGAAGCTGTTTGCCAGATGTCTCTTCACATACTGCAGCATGTTCTGTCAAACAAACATTTTACAATTTAGAATTTACAATCAACTTCCACTGTGACTTTTCTTGAAACTTTCCAGTCACCCACCGCAGATTATGTCTTATTTTTTCACCCTGCTCTCATCTGGTTTTATGCCAAAAAAAAAAAAAAAATTTAAAGACTTGACATGGAAGGAGAAGGGAGGGAGAGAGTTTATAGAATATTAAGATTGATGAGAAGCAAAAGGCAAAAAAAAGTAAAACAAGTTGTGGATGCATATATTACGCAAGAAATGCAGGGAGAAAGAGAGGAGAAAAGAGAAAAGGAGGGAGGAAGAGTGCAGCATATAGTCTCCACAGCCCACATGTAGGGTTTGGAGATTAGTGGAGTCTCTCTTTCTCTCTCTCTCTCTCTCTCTCTCTCTCTGATATTTACTGTACTGTGACCCACTAATGGAGCCACGGGACCCTGTGATGCTGTCGTCTCCAGCAGGGCCTGCGGAGCACAGCGGACCACAGCAGATTACAGCCTGATCCTGAACTCCGCTCAGCGAGGACACAGAACCACCAGAGCCACAGACGCTGCCTCGCCACATAACCAGTCTGTACGTCTGTCACACTCTCTCTCCTTCTCCTCTTTCTTGTCTCTTCCTCCTCCTCCTCCTCGTTTTGCTGTTTGGGGGATCGTTTCTTTACGTACGGCAGCATCTGGCCGCTCCTGACTCCTCACTGAGCGGCATCAGGCTTTGTTGAAGATCCTGTTTTACAGAATGAGCCTCTCTTTTGACACCTGGACTCCTTTCTTTTTCTGTGACAGTCATCTGGTCACGGATCTCCCCTGGGGAGAGCAGAGGAAAGAGGTGGAAGGAGTTTTTCTGTGGTTACAGGCCAACTCCCACCCCCATCCAACAGTGTCAGAACAAGGCCTCCACCCCCATGGGGTTATCCTTCCTTCAGTCTGGAAAAGTGGAAAAAGGCCTGACTCACAGGGTGATAAATTCCTTTCTTATGCTGAAGGATTCCCCAAGGAAACCATGACTAGCACGCGTTACCAGAAGTTGCCAGAAAAATAGAACAGGCAGACCTTTTTAGACACCAAAATATAATATCTTAGTTAGTAAATGATGCTAACTAATAATAATATCTTATGTTAGTAAATATTATCTTTCTCTAGAGGTTTTGAGTGTGCTACCAGTTTGTTCCATTCAGCGAATCTGGCACATGTCAGCACTCTGTCAACATATGAACAGTCGTGTAGATCTGGCATGAAGAATAATCCTCTTTTGTTTCATATCTCCAGCCTCTGATATTAAAACTGAATCATATTTTCCATGTTATTGGCTGTTATTCCTGGTGAGTTATGACTTTGATCAGTGTTTTGGGCTTTGAGTTTGGCTTCTGCAGACGTTTTACAGTTGTGTGATGCTTCAGTTGGGCAAGATCTCAGGTTCTCCTTGTTACTTTCACTTGTAAGCAAACATGTTGCTGATTGTAACTAATTGGCACTAATATCCATATTTTTCACCATCATTGCACAAGATTCTTTTTAATTACTGTTTTTGTTTTTTTATTAAATAGAGACTATCTTGAACATGATATTATTTGTGCATCTGAAAAAGAAACTAATGTGACAAAATTTATGTACTCACAGCTGTGAGTTTATAAATCATCTTTGAGAGTATTACCAAAGAACAAAATAATTTCCAGCTGCAGCATTAAGTCAGTCTTGCCTTCATCTATCCTCAACACATCATGGTAATGAAGACCAACAACCTGTTTTCAATCAAACAACACAATCCAAACTTTCCCTCTGCCTCTCTATTTCCTGCCATTTTCCACTCCTCCATTCATATGGGGGGAATGTGAGTTGTAAAANATAAAAAAAAAAAAAAAAAAAGTGCTTTTTTGGTTGTTGAAGCAGGGAGAAAAAGTGCAGAAAACATCTGGAGATGAAGGCTGAGTAATGCCTAGTTTTAGTACCAGCAGAGGGAGGCTGCTAAGGCTCAAAAAGTGATGCCATAGGTTTGAGAGAAAGAAGCTTGGGTGTTGAAGTTTGTCATTACTGCTTAAGAGGCTTCTGTAAAGATTTTAAATGGAGTTGGATCCTCTGTGCTTTCTCTTTCAACATTTTTCTGAGATGTCCTGAAATTTCCATTCATTTACATAGTATAATATAGTTGGGATTATGTTGAATATCATCAAAGCTGCACAACATTAGATTCACAGCTACAGAAATGCATCCAGTACGATAAAACTATAAGTCCTGAGCTGCCCTGAAAGCTTTGATTCTGATTAGTTCTTTACTTCCATAACCTGATGACATCATTGTAACATAGTGGAATTTACATCTACACATCTGGTTGGACACGCCCACAGAGTGCGAGGCTAGTCAGTGAGTGGGGCCAGCATCCATCCTTCAGAGTCTATGGGTGTTGCCAGCTCAGGCCTGATGCAACTGGCCAATCAGAACAGAGCAGGCTTTGACAGGAAGGACCCTTAAAGGACCATACCGGCCATTTTGCATGTTTGAGCCTAATATATTCAATTTTCATACACCTAACATTACTGACAATCATTTCCCAAAGCATACTACTGGAACAGTGAATTAAAAATGTTTTTCCTACCTTCCAGACTGCCACTGTTTTCAGTTCATTCTGGTAAGCTATTAAAATCAACTTGTTGATACTTGAAACATTCTTGGGATAGGTAATCCATTATTGTGAACAACATGTGTATTCAGGTTTTCTGTAGAAGTTACTTAATTTTAGCGTTTAAGCGATAAAAATCAATAAAAAGTGCAGAGTGAATGTATGTCTCCACCGAGGAATATAATCCCAAAAGAAGACCTGCATTTATTGAAAAACTTAAACGACCATGACTTCATAAGGCTGCATAACTATTAGCAGGCAAAACATCAATTTTGAAAGATTAAGAGATTTTGCAAAATATCAGGAAACCTGAAATACAGTTTTATCCTTTTGGAAAGTGGTTGTCAGTAACGTAACATGTATGAAAATTGAATATATTAGGCTCAAANCTCTCTCTCTCTCTCTCTCTCTCTCTCTCTCTCTCTCTCTCTCTCTCTCTCTCTCTCTCTCTCTCTCTCTCTCAAACTTAGGTAAAAGAAGATTTTCACACTGCTTCTGAATCTCCAGCTCGTTCTCTAGCAGATGTTTGCATCCTCAGAGTCAAAAAAAGTCTTTTCCTTTACTAGGACAGCAGCTGTCTGAATTACTGTGATTAAATTTAATGATTTTGATTGAAAAACACATTTGTCTATAGGCTCATGTTCAGGTCGTAAGAACCAACTCGCTCGCTTTCAATTCCTAAAACTCAATCTTGCATTCTATTTTCCCTAGAATAGATTTTGATGAGCTGTTTTCATAGACTTTACTTCCCTCTATGAGGTTTCTAAAATGTGAGGGAGCAAAACAGCAGATTCAGATTAGCAAATGGCCCCTGCTGATGATGGACCACAGAAGCAAACATTTCTTGTGGTTCTTCCTTCACTACCTTAAAGTTGATACAGTAACATGCAAACTGAGTCAGTATCAACAGTGAGTATCCACAGACTGCAAGGACTTATCGCTCTAACGGGAACTCAGAACCATCAGTCTCTAATCCTGCTCCTCAGAGTCCAAAGCCCTCCATGTTTTCTTTATAACAATCAAATCAGTTAGATTTGGGATTCCTGGCAAATGCAAAGAATTACCTGGTGTAGCAGAAAAAAGCAGCAACCAGGGCTCTCTCCCAGTAGCAAGTCATTGAGATACTGATCTGGTGTCTGGGTTGGTTGCCCCATGAAAGAGCCTGTCATGTTGCTTCAAAATGGAGAATTTACTGATGTGCGGAAAGAAGGAAATGGGGCTGAGTGAAACAGTTATACAAAACAGATTCTGCTGGACTCTCCGTTAAACCTAAAGAGTTCAACAAAACACGAGAGTTTAAACCTAAAGCACATTTTTACAGTAATGAATATTTTTGGAGTCTGCCAAAATGATTTTATGGCTCTCCAAAGACAAATCAGGTTTGAAGTCAGCAGAGCGGAGGCAGGCGAAGAAATGGGAGAAATTTAACCTTATTTGGATTTATTCCACTCACTCATTCTCGCTCTATGGAAAAAGGGAAAGCAGATTTTACAAAGAACACTTAAGATTAGCAGCTCCAGGATCAATTGATGCGTTATTAAGTGGCTTCACATATAACTTAAAACCTCATAATAAGTGGATTTGGTCTTAAGTTGCTTTTAAGATACATGCAATATTGATTTATATGCGTTGCTTATGTATTGTTATTTGACACAAAATTTGATTAAACATTACTAGCAGTTTTGTTGTACTTATAAATTCTAGGAGGAAATTTTGCAGTTTAACTCTGATTTTGTTTCTTCTTCAATCTGAGTTGTTTGCAAGAGATAAACTTGCAAGAATGTTCACATTTACTTGAATTTGTATAAATCATACTTTATACTTTTTGTACTAAAGTATTGAACACACTAAACTCTGCAGATTATCACTGAAAAACCAGTAGGCCAAACTATATTTGTTGTCATTTTAGACTAAAATTGTATTTTTTTAAAAGAAAAAATAAAGATTTTTACACTTGTTTTGTTCATTTGTGACTTGTGTGTTCCTTATTTGACCAGTGTTCATGCTTGACCTTTTGCTCATGTTACGGCTTTTAGTTGAACCATTTGGTTTTGCATTTTGTTCCCACCTTGTTTATTTGCTCATGAACTATTCATTTCACCTTGTTCATTTCCCATCACCCATCCCCAGTATATATACATACAATTTATATATATTATTTTTATTTTCTGGCCAGATATTTTATTGTATTTTTTTTTTTGTTAAGGCGCGATTCAAAGTTGCATTCACTACCAGTTGCACTAAAATTGAATAATAGTTGAAATTTCAAAGAAACTTACTGTGTTGTGTCTTCTCTGCATGAAGTCAGTGTTATTTACAGCCCAAAGGAAAGATAACTATTCAGTGTTTAGTGCATCATATCTAACTATAAAGTCAGAAATCTCTGTCTGTGGCACCAGTATCTCTAGAACCCGGCACTGTATGAAGTTGATATTCGGCAGGACCCAAGGACATGCAGTGTCATGTGTGAAGTTGTTTGGATGAGCGGTTCTCAAATTGAGCTGTGCTGGTAAAAAGTAGTCCGCGTGGCAGGATACGCTCTACTCCACGGGCACTGCAAACAAAGCTAGCTCACGAGGATGTGCAGAACAAAATTATGGCAGGCTGCAATGCACACCATAAAGTCTAGCACGTTTTCAATGGACACTGCACTAGTTTATCTTAACCTTTAAAACTTGAACCAGGTCATTACTTCAGTTTTTACAGAGAAATTAAAAATGATGTGCCTACTACAACTGGACGTATGTGTTAGCAGGCAAAACATTGAAATTTAAGGTGGATGCATCACCTGAACATGAACAGATTTGACTACAAATAAAGGAATTTTAATTTTTAAGGCCTGTAATGTGAACATATTCATATGGTGTCACCAGACTTCTGGTTGAGTTTGAGTGGGAGGGAGGGTGTAACACATGAGAGGCTCATGCTATTTCCAATCTTGACCCGTTCTGCAGAAATGCCCAGATCAACCAGTAGGAGTCACTAGTCTAGCGATAAGGACAAGAATTGTCTACAGACATGGCCAATAGTGCTTGAGAAATGCACATCCAAGGTGGCGCCTATCATGGATCGAAGCACAGGTGTCCGTGGGTCCTGGTGCTGGGTGAATGTGGGTGCAGTTCGTGAACACTCTGTATCTCATTTTCTCATTTTGTGAATGTGTGAATTCATATGTGGGATCCATATTGCTCCAACCCTCTTAGCCATAAAAATACAGATGACAAATTGTCAGTCACTGAATGTGGAGGGAACAGAATCTTGCAGGCAACCAAAGTTTTATAAAATTACCCCTCTCCTGCTTCAATGGTTTTGTTTTTCTTCTCTAAACTGAGTCCCCTGCAGTCTGTGGGACCTCTAAACTTACAGATATCTGAGCCAATGTTTTGGGCCTTTCAAGGGCCACTTTTGTGAAAAATCTTTTCTGTTGGATGTGATTGCCTTTGAAAATAAACAAAGTTGTGATACCTACTCTTAAAGGATCGAGGAGTTTTAGCTTTCTCATCATCCTCCAATCACAGGTCAGCGGCGTAACGTTAAACAGTTTGGTGAGCAGTTAGCTGCATGTCGTTCAGCTCTCGTGTCATTACAGCAGGTGAAGGAGTGTTTGTTTGTTTGAGTGGGTGCATTTGTAAATGTAGATTAAAAAAAGTGAAAGAGCAGAAGAGAACGTAGTAAGAAACTGAGATAAAAGGCATAGGAAGAAACTCAGTCCTTTCTCATTACTTGCTGATTTTTAAATGCTTGTCACTGTCTCTTCTCTTTTACCACCTTCACCCCCCAAATTCAGCCATCCACTTGACAACATGACCCCTGACCCCTTATCATTCAGGACCCCAGGCAGGCAAAACAAATGAACTCACCTTCTTCCTCTCCTCCTTCTCTCAGGTTGAGGCTCTGTAAGAAAGGTTTAAATTACCGTAGATATCAGTCAGGCGATCTGAACCATGTTACACCCCAAAGCCCCGACCCTCCACCCAGAGAAAACCAACATCACTACCCCTGTGGAAATTCATGCTGCACATCGCTTCCTCTCGGCTCCACAAAGTCTGTACACAACAGTGTTTTTAAGAAGTATTCAAAACTTTTACTTAAAGGAGCATACCAGTGATTTTGCATGTTTGAGTCCACATCTCACATACACTATTTCCCAGAATATGCAACCAGAGCAGTAAATTTTAGAATTGTTTTTCCTACCTTCCAGAGTGCCACTGGTTTCAGTTCATTCCAGTACACTATTAAAGTCAACTTGTAGAGACTTGTTTGAGATACGTAATCCATCACAGCTATTAAAAATATCTAACTATAAAGCCAGAAATCTCTGTCTGTCTATCTGTGGCACCAATATCTCGAGAACCTGGCATGAAGTATGTAATTATGAAGTCGAAATTTGGCAGGTATAATGCCCAGGACCCAAGGACGTGCAGTGTTGCGTGTGAAGTTGTTTGGATGAGCGGTTCTCAAACTGAGTTGTGCCAGTAAAAAGTAGTCTGCACGGCAGGATATGCTCCACTCCATGGGCACTTACAGTAGGCTGCGGCGTACGCCATAAAGTCCGGCCTGTCCGAACACGCATGTTTTCAAGGGGCACTGCACTAGTTAAAACACACTTGAATATTTACTGCTCAGATAGTATGTTTTGAAAAATAGTTGTCAGTAGTGTAACTTTATGCAGGTTGTAGCCTATTTATTGGGGTCAAATATGCAAAGTCACTGGTATGCTCCTTTAATTAAGAGTTTTCTCTTGCTTGTTTTCATATACAGTATATATAAAATTTATTTATTTATACACACACACATGGTTATGTTGATCTATATTGCTGTGTAGGCTTTTACCCACATGTACCCAAACAGTGAGGAGTGTACAGGAAACACCTTCTGCCTGTTAGTGCCTTCTTCATGATTGGTCACTATTGTCTGTCTGAGAGTATTTGAGTCGTTACAGATTTGTGTTCTGTAAGATGTTCTGACAATGATCTGATGACTGAAACGCTCAGTATTTCCACATTTTGAAATATGAAATAATTGCTTCTTTTTGCATCTGATGAGCATCCTCTAGCGGCCTTTTCATTTACATGACGAACATCAAGTATAAGCCTGGCCTTCAAATAAAAATCCCCACTTTTGGAAATAAAAGCTTTTTCATAGTTGATTGAGAACAATATTTAAATAAAAATAATAAAAAGTATCCAAAATTGGAAACACAAAATTATTTTATGCTTAGAGATCAAAAATGTCACCTGAAAAAGATGCATCCTACCATTAAGCTAAAATATGAAAATATGCAGAGATGCAAGATTTTTAACTGGTAACAAATTCATTTATGTGCTTATATCATGTTGAAAATCTGCTGTTACTCATCCTACAGTTAACATATATGTAGTAAAAAGTACAACATTTCCCTCTGAAATGTTGCTGAGTAGAAGTACAAAACAGCACAAAATGAAAATAATCAATAAATTGTACTTCAGTGCAGTACTCAAACTTTCCACTGCTAGTACCGAGAATCACATCATCTGGGACTTTCCTGTTCTTGAATGCTCTGTCCACTGCTCCATCACACGCACGCGCGCACACACGCATGCGCACACACGCATGCGCACACATGCACACGTGCACACACATAAATACACACATGCACAAACATGTATCAATTCCTGGATGTTGTGTCATGACCTCACTGGTTTGCCACATCACAGATTTGGGATCAGCTCCTCTGTTCCAAAAACTTAATCTAAACCATTACATGAAAATGCAGAGTGGACCGTAGAACAAGGGGCTGTTTTTTCTGCTCTTTCTCTCTCCCACACTATTTAGGCTCCAAATTTTCAGCAAATTAAAAATCCTTTTTTATGCAGCAGCTGTTGGGTTTTCTCTCTTCATGCTTAGTCGGAGTGTGTTTGAGTCCATCTTGGTGATTACTGGGGGTGATGGAGTGTATAAACCCACAGTTGGGGAAATGTCTCCCTAAGTACCCTATGACTCATCCTCTAGTACTTAACTTCGCCATGTCTCTATTCGCTGTCTCGTGATGTCTCCATCATACTGCAGTTTCTCCAACTCTGTGTGTGTGTGTGTGTGTGTGTGTGTGTGTGCACGCAAAGAGAAAGACTTATCAAATAAAGTAAACATAGTTGCTGCGCAGGCTTGACAGATGTTTAAAGATGTTAACAGCGCAGCCGGTCAACGTTCTCCAGATCTTGTCTTAATAATTGTTCAGCTGTGAGTGGATTTGCATGCACGTGTGTGTTTTTGCGTTGCTATTTGCATGTGTGTGTGTGTGTGTGTGCGTGAGAAAGAGAGAGAGAGAGAGAGAGAGAGAGAGA